>OENM01000359.1:0-94491 GCA_900239745.1 Rotaria magnacalcarata | reverse complement strand
TTCTCCATTATTTATTCAACAGCAAAAAGTACTCTCAATACATCAATTTCAATATTCTATACCCCTCAAATGCCCTTTAACCAGCTATTGGAAAGCATACTAACTATCACTTCAACAGTAGAGTCATTGAAAGCTCTTCCTCGCATAATAACTCTGCTCTCAGATATGTTACGATCTCATTCATACCGTTTGAAATTGAAATGTCTCGAAAAAAATTCCCACTCAATATCTGTAATTTGAAAAATTCAAACGACCATTACTTGTACTTTCTCTACAAAGACTCTTGAAGATTCTTCTTCATGACTCCCACTCCCGTCAAGCATTTAGAACTCTCCTTCGTCGCCATTTACCANGAAACACTTTTAATCTCGCTCCAAGTGGAAAAAAAGGACTCTTCGAAATACCTCAAATAAGCTGTTTGATGAAAAGGATCCTTTTAATAACAATGATTGAATGGTGCTTTCCCATGCCTCAAATGAAAGGTAATGAATTAGAAAGACCTTTTATGAGTCTTTACCGGCTGATTTCGAGGAAGGAATCGTCAAATTATCTGAAGGTTTTAGTGGTGAGCTGGGGATCTCTATGGGTGTGGTATGGTTTAGAGAATGATTGTCAACGAGTGCGTTAGTTTATTGGCATGGAGGAAGCTGGCTGGTCATTTAGTTAGTTGGTGGTGCGATTATGATTGGTGAGTAGGTGCATGTGTGTGAGGAAATTTTCGCGAGATCCCAATAAGATTTTAACTTCCGGAGTTTTCCCAGGTGGAAACGATCGGATTTAGTTATTTCCGTATAGTTTTCCGATAGTATTCCGTGTGATTACGGGGCGGTTCCGGTAATTTTTCCTAATGGTTATGGTGGCGGGAATAGTGCGGAACACTCCGGTTACTATACGGTGATTTCCAAACGGAATACTGCTTCCAACTTCCGGATAGTTTTCCGGTCCGTTTCCGGTTTGAATGTCGTTGGAAATCACCAGAAGTAGCGGGACATAACACCGTTTCCCGCCGGTTCCGGAATCATCGACCTGGGTTGTCGTCATCACAAAGATAGAGATGAATTGCGATGAGTCATTCACGATTTTACTGGTGATATGATATGTTCGATTTCTTGGTGTTAGTGGAAAAGAAAAATAGCGAAAAGGAAAATAACGAAAAAAAAGAAAAGAAAATATCCATATATGGAAGTTTTCTTTTTCTTTCTTTCGCTATTTTCCACCAAGTTCGATTTCTTCGTGGACAGACTGCTTATTGAAGACATCTATTAAACAAAATGACTATATGTTAACATTTTTATAGAGAATCAAGAATGGAGATTAGATTCGATTCATTTTTATTTGATATCTTACATTTATCATGGACACTAATCAAACCGATAATAAGTTTTCTATAAAAACTGAAATCAATGAAGATTCTGAATTAATGAATTATATGCCAATGCCAAATGAAGATCATATTATTGATGAAGTAGATAAGAAAAACTTTCAATAAGTATTATTTTTTATATTTATAATTTCAGCATCGTCGTTTTCCTAAGAATAGAAAAACTAAAAAAATTCGTCGTCCTATTCGTAAAGGTTATCGCATGTTACGCCGTATTTGCCGATTTTGTAGTGTATGTAATCAATAATGATCTCGATTATTTAAGATTTTATGTGTATATATTCATTAGTGTAAACTTCTTCTTACACCACAACATAAGTTATTTTGTGCTGGCTGTCATCAAATCAATATTGAAAATAGTTAGTTTAGAAAAACAAAGCAAAATTTAGTATTTATGCTGATATATTTTTCTAGAAAAAAGTCTTAATAAAAAGAAAATTTTAACACGAAATAAGAAAAAAGATCGTATAAAACGTTCACAACAACAAAAAACAAAAAAAGAACATGTTGAAAATATTAGTAATTGCAATGGACTTGAAACTAAACTTAAATGGGCTGTTGATAAAGTACTATAAATTTTATTTAATTTGTCTGTTTCAATAAAATAATTAATTTTTTTAGTTAATAAAAATTCAAAATCCAGATCGCATTAATAAAATGTGTACGGTTATTATTAAATTAACAGAAACAATAGATATACTGCAGGCACATGAAAGAGTATCTGTAAAAGATTAAATAAAAAACCTGTTTCATATCTTTTTGTTCTTAGTTCATCGTTATTTTTGTTTTGTTCTGTTTATTGTCTCGTATTAATTGTTGAAAACAAACAGTTTTAGATACATTCATAATCATGGTACACAAAACGTCTGGCAAGAAATCAGAAGAAATATTGGAGAAAATTTTGAATAAAAGATATTAATAAGATCTGCATTAATTCACAAAATTGATTTGCATAATGAACGTAGAGATTATTGAAATCAAATTTTGAATAAAAAAATTCATTTATTGATATAATAGATTTTGATATTGAAGGAGAGTGGGTGGTATTCCGACTCCGAATGACTCTGAAATTTTTTCTCGTAAATTAGCGACAACTTACGTGTGTGGTGATATTATGTAATTTGAATAGATAGATATGTTGAATTCTAGACCGAAAATTAAATCTGACTGAATTTCAATCTTTGTTTTGTCGAACAAAGATACTTGCAGTAAGTGCCAAGTTCTTATCACGAGAAAAAATTCTAAATTTCATTAAAAATGGAGATTAGTCTGTTAAATTAGTACCTAAAAAAAGAAACCAAATTCAAGTAAAGTTTGGGATCATTTCCACCAAGTTTTATCCAGTTTCAATGATATCAGAAGATTCAAGTGAAACAGTTGTTAAAAACGCGCGTGAAGATGATGAAAACATATCAAATGTCGAAATTGAAGATATTGAGGGTTGCTGATTTTGTTTTTCGAAATAGTCATTTTTAAAAGCTAATTTAGTGTAGCTGTTTTTTTTTCTATGTTTCTATTTGGTGTAGAGTGAGGTGTGACTTCGGATACAGCCGCATTCGTGTTAACAGTATAAGACGCTTGTAGACTTTTGTTGAGCCGAATAAATCCGCGAGGGAGAAACAACAAAGACTTCGGTTGCGAAGTTTCATGAAGCCTTGAAGTCGCCTGTTTCTCCCTCGTAGATTTTAGTAGATTCTTTAAATAAATCTCTTGTATAAAATGAAGAAATTTTGAATTATTCTGTAATTCATCTGTGCCATGAACTCAAGTTTCATCTCATAAATTGAATATATTGCTAGAAAACAGATGTTGTCGAGTTAATTTCAAGGATGATATAGGGGTGAGTGAGAGTGTGAGAGTTATTCATTACACCAACACCCAAACTCAAACTCGTACTCACACCCAACGTGATAGTAAAGAAAGTGACAATATTGATACCACTATTTTCTTTCACAGATCTGAAGAAGAAAAAACAGTAAAATGCCATCCTGCTGCTCATGGGTACACGTATAACACGCATAATACAGCTAACACATGAGGTTCGTTTGTCAGCCTATAGAAACTGNATACAGAATAGAAGAAATTCAGTCACATTAAAAGTAGTTCGACCAATAAGTGAAACGTTATCAATTGAGACTGAGCTTCTATCATAGGGTGGAGCTTTATTCTGTAGGGGGTATAATTTACTCTTAGAAATCAGAAATCCTTCCAGTGTGGCACACATGAACAAAATATTGATATTGGTTTCAACTTATTGTAGTTTGTGCTGAATATGAGTGCTATATCTTAACATGTTGATCTTGTGAACGGTCATCCATTAATGTCTTGCTATTAATTTCCAACTATTTTCTCATTCTCTTGCAGATATCAATCCAAGTGCAATCGTTTTTTCACGAATAACATATTCACTTTGTTTATTTAAACATTTCAAAAATTACCTTAATCAGAAACAAAGGAATTCCATAATAAAAATGATGCCAATCGATAGATCTCAATATCACTTGTTTGAAACTGACCATTACCAGTAAAAATTGCTCGGCCTTGGCATGTTGTATCTTTATGCGAATGTGGAAAATGAAGGATACTACATGCCATTGTATGACTGTTATTGCAAACAAAGCAATCATGTTCACCGACAAATGTTGGGTCATAGCCTCTATGGCAGTAAATAGAATACTTGTTATACGAGTTTTCATATTTTTGTAGGAAGAATACCAAGTGGATTTGTTAAAGTAAACAAAAACGGATGATTATTATCTACAGCATATGTACCGGTCGAATTGCACGAAACTGATATATAACTTGCAAATAAATATTGATTATCTTTCGACTGAATGACAGTAATAGTAGAACCTTGATTATCAGAACATCGATGAAAATCGACAGTTCCCAAACCATTTCGTGTCGCTTTATAAACTAATATCTATTTTTGTTTTCTATTTCCATAAAATTCATTTCATTGTTGCTGATGTTCAGGGTGGGTGTGAGTGTTGGTCTTTTTTTCACTCAAACCGTCATCTTTCAACTGTTGCTTCTTTTCATTATATAGTTCATCAATACGTTTATGATTCTCCAGAAATCATCATTCAATTTGTTCCAAAGTATCATGAGTTGGATCGAGTTGAGTTCATCAGATAATGGAAGCAATTCAAAATTGACTTATTGTACATGTTCAATATAATGTTTTGTACAAACATTCATTTGATAACGATCATATAAAACATGAAAATCACCTTTACAGTTATCAACTGAACATTTCGATGAGGTCATTTATAAATAATGTTGGATAATTTGATCTAAAATTTTTAAAAATCAATATCAATTAGGAGAAATCGAATGGGATTATCATAGAAGACAAATTTGGCATTGATGAATTCATTTGTTCATGCTAACCAATAAACTTCTATATCGGAGGGTGTGTGGATGTGGATGTATTATTTATTAGATGCTTATTCCCACAACAAGATCCACACCCATCCACACCCATGCCACCTACACCCATGCCCACACCCGCACACCCATCTCTTTAAAATCACTCTCAAGATTATTTCATTCATCAAACGTTTTTATAGACAAAATTTCCATTATAAATATATTATTTCTTTACAATTTATTGTCCCAAATAAAATAATTCATTACAAAACAAAACAAAAAAGGAGAAACAATACAATAATACATTATCGATGAAATAAGAAGATCAATTAGATCTATCTAAATATATCGAAAGTTATGTAAATATTATTTATTAAACTGAAACTAAATATTTTTCCACACCCACAAATCAAATGAAATAATTAAATTGAATGAAAAAAAGATCTAATCAACTAGGAATTAAAAGCTAACATACAACCGTACTCTTTTCTTACATTAAATAATTCAACAACGTACGCGTAACATCATGTATTCTTTTTCAAAATGAAAAAGAAACAACTTCAAAACCAAAGTCGAACATTCTATGAACATCATCTAATGATATAAAAGTTAAATGACATGTCTCTTTACAATCGATAAACAATATATATGACAATTTATTGAGATAAATTCAAGTAGTTTCAATTGGAAATAATTCAATCTAAACAAAACGAATATATAAAACTAGAAAACAAGCTAGATGGTATTCAAGTTTCATTCGAACACGAAATGCGATGCGAAGCTCGAATCGGATCTTCACGAAAAATCTTCAATTCAGAGAAATCTTGAATACTTTTTATGTCGACATGATGAAATTCATCACTGAGAAAACTCTATTCTTACTTAGCGATACATTCTTAAGGGTCGATTTAGATTGATCGATTACCTCCATGATTCATTATCTTAGATCAGCTGTAATTGAATAAACTATAGTGGCTAACATATGTTCATGACGTCACTGTAATTATCTCGCAACAAATTTCTTTCATTTTCGTCATTTGGAACCACATTTGTGAGCGAACAGAATATCAGATTAAAGAATAGAAAAAATATGTCAGAAGTTCGATCTCGATACTTTCATCTCCCGTTTCAATGAGTTTTCTATGATTTTCGGCACTCGAGATCATCAAGTCACGAAATGATGAAAAAGATGCGTATGTCGAGAACGCAAAAGCAAAAGAAAACACGCGACGAACTGCATAAATGCTATGCTTCGCATCGCATTAAAAACAAAATTCAATTATTCTCGCAGCACGTTGTTTAAACTCGTTCAATTAATTTCAGCCAACCAAGAATATGAGAAGATAAATAGCTGAATTGAATAACAAAACCTGTAATACAATAACCTATAAATACTGAATGAAGAGTGGTATGAGGAAAAATACCAATCTATTGAGTAATATCTAAGAAATAGATCCTAAAGAAACTTAATCAACTTTTCCCAAAAATCTAGAATAGAGTTCGATTGTGTTCAATAACATAAAATAGAAATAAAACTCAAAGAAAGCTTTCAAATGAAGAATCTTCTTCAAACAGCAACAGTTTGATCTTTCATCATTTTGAGTATTTATATCTTATCAAGGATGTTTTAAATAATATCCTAATTACGTTTACGAACTAATATGTAATTGCACATGTTCTGAAGTAAATTGAGATTCTTCTCTTATATATATATATACATTTGAACAGTAATTTTACTCAAACGCTTGCTTATGAATGAATTTTCACTATCAAATTTAAGAAAACTTATTTGGTGCAGATTGTTTAATATTTTTTTATCAAATGGTTCATGCAACTTTTGATTTGACCAATTTCTATATTTCTGCTACATTTTCTTTGAATAGTACGATTAAATTTAAATTAACTCATTTATTGATCAATGTATACATATAACATTCTTCGAAAAGAAAAAAAAGAGAAATCTGACATAATACAATCTATCTCATAATTATTGTGGATTGTTTTGAGAATGATGCATTGAAGCAAAGCGATGAAGTGTTTCATTAAGGAAATTAATTTGTGCAAATGATCGAATAAAACTGTGTTCAAACACATTAGGTATTGTTAAACGTTCAAGTCGATCATATTTAAGTAAGTGACTTATAAAATGACCGGCATCCATATGCATATGACCGGGTAACACATAATTACATGACAAAATACGTTTTTTCGTTATTGTTAATTCTGTATCATAGAAAGGAGTTGTTCCAGCAAGTAATTCATATGTTATTATACCTAAACTCCACAAATCAGCTGATTCTTCATATGGAATAGGTGGTTTTGTTGCTGAATCAGTAGGTGAACATGATAAATCATCAATATTTACATCTTCATTTTCAATAACTTCAGGTGCCATGTAATCCATCGTGCCAATATACTGTGTTCTTCTTGAACTTGGACAATGTAGTGCAAGTCCAAAATCCGCTAATTTTATTTCATGAAATTGTCCTAAAAGGATATTTTCTGGTTTTAAATCACGATGCATTATTTTTAAACGATGACAATAACTCAGCGCATCCGCTATTTGATATATAAATGTTGCTGTTCGTATATTATCCAAATGTTGATGATGCTTTAAATATGAAGCTAATGTATCATTAGCTGCATATTCAAGTATAACATATATACGACTTGAATCATAAAAAAAATCATACATGCGTAGTATATGTTTATGGAATAAACGCATATGAATTTCAAGTTCACGTATTAATTGATGTTCTTGTTGATACTGTCGAATGATTGATTTCTGAAAAACAAAATTAAAACTTTCATTTTTTTTAGAGAGAAAAATGATTTTGAGTATTTACGTACCTTAATTACTTTGAGAGCACAAAGAAAGCCTGTTTTCTTTTCTTCAACTAAAATTACAGTCGAAAAAGAGCCTTCTCCTAATCGTCGACCAATATTAAAATCATCAATAGACCATTTTTTAGTACGCTTTTCATTTGGCTCCTGTTGAATTTTGGTTTGATACGGTGTAACAATATTCGAAACATCCATAGAAACATGATTCGAAGGTGATTTTAATGCATCGTCAGAAAATACATATGGATCTTTTTGAATATTCATAGCTGGTCGCATAGGCGTCGATGACGACGCATTTTTTATCATTCTAAATACATTCATATACATACATATTCTTTTAAATAGTCAATATTAAGAGAGAGTGTGTGTGAGAGTGAGATTTAGTGCTCTTGTTCCAAATGGTAACATGATGTTAGCATTTGTCATCTTTTAAGAGCATTTCTTTTTCTGTGAATGTTTCAATATAATTTGCATTTTTCTCACAAAACAAAAATGCACCTGATCACATGGTTTATAATAAGAAAAATTTGAGATGTCAAAAATAAAAGAAAGAAACAACAACATGAATAACAGAATATAGAAAACATATGTTGATATGCAAGGAAATATAGAGTGGTAATTATTTTAAAAAACAAACTAAGATCAAGAAAGAAAGACGAAAATAACAAAATTCGCCAAAACAAAAAACAAAGAATTAAGTTAAAATAGAATAGGTTTGTCACGAGTTTGCTCAAGAACATAACTTGTGAAACGTTTAAGAAAACGAGGATATTCACGTTTAGCCACACTAGATAAAAAAGAGATTATTTTTCGATGTAAAGAACAGAAATAGTTAATCAAAGCTCACCTTCTCAGGGCTGCACTGGGTACCCATCCACCAGGATTGACTAAAATAAAAAGTAAGTGAGATAAACTTTTATTTTCATATTCCATTTAATTTATATATTATTTAATCAATCCATGTGCCTAGCTACTATCAGTGGTGCTACTATTTTATTGATGTTATTTATTTCGGAATACTAGCTGTAACACTGAGTAATGACAGTAATCAATGAAAAAGCAGTACACTATCATAGATAAAATGCTAATCAATTCAGAACTTTAGACTTCGGAGAAAAATAAAAAGTACAGGTGTCCTGCAGCATGGATGTCCATCGCGGGTGAAAATCTACCGTTGCCGCGCCGCCGAGGTTTTGAAAAATTGCTACCGTGCCGCGGAGGTTCTGAAAAGGTTGTTACCGCGCCGCTACCGCGACGTCACATATAAAGAACAGAGCCGCTGCCGCTGCATTAAAAATTATACAAAATCTATCTTTTCACAAAAATAGGTAATATATATGACATAGAGTTAACAATTCCTGTTTGATGAAATACTAATGTAAAAAGAGATGAGAAATCAAAAACAAAATTCTTTCGAAGAATAATAGATTCCTTCTTTTTATAGGGTCTAAAGATTTTCAGCGCGACTGAAAATCTGCCACTGCCGCGTCGCGACGACTGAAATAAATAATCTGCTGCTGTCGCCCCGCTACCGCGATGAGATTTTGAAAAAAGTACCACTAGCGCCGCCATGGACATCTATGTTCTGCAGTAATCAGTTTTCTGTACATGATAAGAGTAAATTTATTTTTCATGCTATGCAAAACAATAGTCAAATTAGTTCTGTATTGCTTTTCAATATTTTCACGTTTAAATTCAGAGATTTTTGAAAAGCTTGAGCTGTTATACTTTTCACTGTTTTTTCGATTGAAGCATTTCAAAATCCTTTTTATCAATATGATTATTATTACATTAGTTTTTCAAAATAACGTCATAGACTTAAATATCATTCAAAAATATGAGATTATATGGATTCATTTTATGTAGCTAAAAAAACTTTCTCATGTCTACGAATTATGAAAGCATGGCTTTTATCATGATAGAGATGTTTCAATGCAAAATATGTTTTGCTATTGAATCAATTGAGATCCTGCTACTGTAATTCTATTAAGTTACATAGCCAAGGGGAGAAAAGTTCATTCATAGCCATTTGGATGGCTAGGAATGGAATGGCTCGGAATGACTTTGAATTAATCGCTATGAATTAGTGTCTTGCAGTAGTTAAAACTATGCAAAAACTTTAAAATTCATTAGAAACATGATTATCACTATGGTCGAAGTGCTCTGACTAAAGGAAGCCTGTTGAAAATAGTATAATCGTTTTCCGATATGTATCAGACTTTATTCATCTTCATCCCATTATGTTGTTACTGACACACATGAACATTTGTTATATTTATAATTACAAGTAATTACTAACAAAGAGATTCATCATTATGTTGATAAAATAATATTTTAATAGAATCAATTCACGATGGGGCCTCCAAAGCTGACCCCCACAGATTCCAATGAATTTTTGTCCATTGATACTGCACGATGTTGTCTAGTGAAAACATTGCACTATTTTCAGTGTGTAGTGCTTTCTTTAAAAGGTATACGCATTTTTCAGATTTATTCCTTTTCTTTGAGTTATCAGAAAGTGAAATAAACAAATTTTTATTTGAAATTTTGTTATTAATAGACAGACTAAACACTAAGACTCTATGAAACTTTGAGTAATAATAAATATGTTCTTTTAAATATGTTTCTTCAAAAAAGTTCGATTGTCTAGTATTTTTGAAAAAGGGCCTATTCTTCAAAAAGTGAGTATATTTCGACGAACACATTTGTTATTGCTAAAATTTTCATGTGTCTTAGTGTTCAGTCGGCCTATGTATTAACAAAATTTCTGAGTAACATCCGATTATTTCCCTTTCTGGTAACGCAAACAGAAAGTCTGTAAAATGAGCATAACTTTTCAAGAAAGTGCAATGCATTCAAAGTCTTTTGGTATTTTTACTATAACATCGTGCAGTATCATGAAAGAAAGTTCATTGGAATCCGTGGGGTTCACCTTGGGAAGCTTACTAGTCAGTACTTTCACAAAAACGTACCTTTTTGATTTAATATGCATACATAGATATATTAGTTATTGTAAAGAGCAAAATAGACAAAGTGTTTAGAATATTTGATTCCAAGCATAAAAGAAGACAGATAGTAAAGAATTCGGCTGGTCGCTCAGCTAGGTGACTATTTAAATAATACTAATAAATGTATCTTTTTTTCGAATTAACTGAATACTACTGAAATCAAGTTGAATGTAAAACAGTCATGTAACTAGTCTGCTTTATATGATTTTTCTTATCCTTAAAAGTTACTTGAATATTATAGAAAAATATTCATTCAGTATGTACAAATGGGGATGATTTAGAATAATTCGGAATCACGGATATCGCAGGCTGGCAAAGTTAGATGAGAGCAGGACTTTCAATGACTTAAGCGATTGATCAGAGGATTCTTACAAAAATTAGTTAGAGCTAAGGAGAGTTCCCAATTCTTTTGAAAATTAGCCATCAAAAAGATACAATCACTTTGCTCAAGAAAACGAAAATGCATTTCGGGACCTAGGGATCAAATCCCTGCTGTACGTTTAGAGTAAAAGTACTCCACATCTCAAATGAATTTTTTCCATTTCATTCATATTTTTTATGTACTTGAATTTGGATAATGCGTAGTTTTCAATCAATGAAAGTCTATTGATTTTCAATGATTAATATCACTACTTATGAATATGCGTTAACTAAGTTTAACATTATGCAAATCGTCTTCAATAAAAAGCTATAACCTTTAGAAAATGACAAGGTTATAAAGACATATAAGAATTTATGAAAAATAACACTACATGAGAGTAGGGATGGACCATTTACATTAATTTAAAATTAAGTTCAATATCATCAATTAACAATAAATTACAAGTATGAAGTGTTAAGAAGAAAAAACATTTTAAGTTTCATGTTAACTGGAACTACTTCAAAGTCTCATTAAGAAAAATGGTCCATCCCTATTTGAGAAAATTTTAGAATAGTTAGGAATATATTGGAATGACTGGGAATGCCTGAATGAGTTTTCCCCCTTGTAGGTAGTAGTCATCAAGAGAAAAAAAATTGATCGACAATGGACAGCACTTCCAGTGATCTGCAGTTTTCAACAAGTAACATAAGTGAAATTCGGACGTCTAATACTACATAAGACAGCTATTTTGTAAATATTTCTCGTGGCAAAACGTTGACGAAGGAAACTAAGTGATGTTTTAATGTAATTTTCATTTGGATATCTCCCACAGATAGAAGAACTTCAGGACTATGATTCAAATTATTCATTTATACAGATGTTATGTAGCGATCGATAGTTTCAAAATAATTTTGTCTTATATTGTACAGTATAAAGCAAAAAGACATCTAGATCTATGCTTTTCTAATTGTTGATAAATGCAAGCTTCTACCAGATGTTGTTCTCATCGAATTCTTGAACTTAATTACTCCCTCTCCCCCAGCCCCTCACTCCCATTAAGATATTAGTCTAATAGTTGAGTACGTGTTTATTGATTTGTTAAAATAAATAAAGAGAGAAAAACTGATCTTACCGAAAGCAACATACGTCAATTTACATTCAATATTTTCTCGTTTAATATCTTGGATATTTAGTGGTGGTTCATTAATAATGGTTTCGCATATCAGAGCAACATTAGCAACAAGACGAACATGAGGTGATTTTATCTACTTAAACACAAATAAATAATAAAATCGGTAAAAGAGTCTGCTTACTGGTGCAAGATGGTGTGGAGTAGTATAATTAACAACAAGCCATGTCGGTTGATCTTCTTCAGAGTTTGATATACAACGAATATGAGACCAAAAACATGAGTCCCGTTGAGCTGCTGGCCACACACGTTTATGCATTTGGAAGAAGATAACCGTATCTGGCTCTAATACTTCAATAATTTTCGTTGAGTCAAGTGTCGCTATAATAAAACAAATTCAGAATGAAGCAGAATAGAATGAAATTAATTGATCTAAACATACTTTCCCATTCCATACGATACCGATAGTCCCAAAAATAGTGACAAATTTCATGACCAGTCACACCCTATACAAATCCAATATATATATTGTTATAAAAAAACAAAATAAAACAAAATAGTTTACTTTTATAGAATGAAAGATTTTCAATGGATCAACAACAATACCATTCTCCTCAACTTCACGTCGATATACTTTCATTTCACCTTCTTGATGTATTAAATCCCATCCATCACTAATTTCTTCACGAACATATGTTAAATGTTCTTGAACAACACGTTCAACCTATCAAATTACATATTAATATCAATTGATTATTCAATAGATAGAATGAAAAAAATCAATTTACATCATAAGCTAATCGATGTTTTCTGTTGACCGATGTATTTCCATCATTTGGTGTCGAAACAACTGCTGCATCATTAATTTTTGTAGAAGTATTTTTAGTCATATCTGATGTTGTAGATCGTTCGGATGTGGACTTGTGGTTAGTGGACGACGTCGACGAAGTGAAAGACAATGTCACCTTAAAATAAATAGCAACATAATATCAAAATGCGCATGTAGTATAAAAATAAACATTTGAGTATAAATTCATATTAGACCTTATATGTTGACTGAAAACTTAACGGACTATAGAGCTTTTCAAATGGATTGGCACCAACATAATTATCATTATTGCTGTGCGTAGAAGATGTTGTTTCAAAATTATCATCGTGCGTACTGTAAATAGTAGCAATCGAAAGTGAAGAAGGAGAAATATTTGATGAAGTCGATATTAAAATAAACTTATACTGGTTATAAGCGGGTTGTATACCTCCGGCATAACTTAATGGCGATGAAAAGAACGAAATAAATGCTGCAGGAGATACGACTGCAGCTGGATTTAAACAATGTGATATAAATGCATGTGGCGATGAAATAGGGAAATTTGTTCCTATCGATTTCACTGAAGGATTTTTTGTTTTATCTCTGATCGCTGTTAAATACGTTAGTGAGCTATAGATTCTGCATATATTGAACAGAAAGTATAGTTAACACTTACAGAGACAACCTATATGAATTAATGTTTTATTTTCGTTTAGATATCTTTCTCTTTCAATTCTATTGGAGTTGTACGTATGTGATCACCATACATGAGGAGAAAACACTACTGACATATAATCATTTTTAACACAGATGTGATAATATTGAACAAGCCGTTTTGAAATAATATACTTCTAAATTCATGCATGTTTCCTACTCGTCAAGATTAGAGACAAGGTACTGATTCGCCACAATAATTGAATTCTTTTAGTTAAAACATTCTAAAATTGTTCGGGTGGAGTGAATTCAACGATTACTTCGGAGATGAATGAATAACAAAACAGAAAAACAATGAAAAGACTTCGTAGGTATCTAGCAAAAAAAAATAATCAGCGATTAAAAACTAATGCATATTAATTGATATTTTTCACCTAAACTCAACTATTACGCCATTTTTTTGGCATGAATTGATATAGACGACAGATTTTTATAAATGCTGATCAAAACATTTTACAAACACAAGAAGCTTTTACATAGTAAATGAAAGTTTGATGATAGAATAATCAAATCATAATCCAGTAAGGAAATGTTTGGCACCTTTTTCTTTGTCATCAAGTAAGTGAATGAAAGAGCTGATATAGAAATGTATAGTTCATATTTTTATATCACTTCGACGCACATAAACTCATACATCGTTTTCACATCACTATCATTGGCACTTCATTTCAGACGAGTAATAAAGCAATAAAATATTAACGAAAAAAACAAAGAAAAATAGTACTCACTGAACGTTGAAAATCGTCGACTTCACGATCGAGTCGATCGAGTGATTGATCAATGGCATCGAAAAACTCGTCTTCTTTCAATGTACTATGAGGACCTTCCTTCAAAAATGAAAGAATAATGATTCAATGAATGTACATTTTATTTTTATGCTCCAGATCGTTACCTCAGCATCTGGCGAGCCCAGTGCAGGAATATTTTGCTTGACTATATTAGTGTACAAATCTTGGAATTTTTTTCTACGTTCAAGTTCCTATTAATATGAGGTAAAAATCAAAATCTAATATAGTATTGTGATTTTCATTCACTTTTTCATATTTTATTCTCCAAATCTCTTCTCGTTTTTGCATTAATTCAATACAGAACGTTAAATTATGAATTACTCCATCCGTAGTTGCTTTGAATGTCAAAGCTACATAGAAATATCATAATCAGTTTACAAAAATAAAAACTAAGGAAAGTTGATGTATGATAACCTTCGCCTTTGAAATCAACAGCCATAGCTGCATGATCACCAAGTGCAGATCTATCAATTTCTAAATATTTATTAAGAAATATAAAACATTGATAAAATAGAAAAATCGAACTCAGTTTTGATGGTGAAGATTTAACTACTTGACTTGATAATGATGTCGGTGTACCATGAATTTTATCTAATGGTTCTTCAAAATCTAGATCCTGTAAATTTTCATCTAAAAAATGTTCAAATTTTCTATTTTTTAATCAAAACGAAATTGATTTTACTAACATTCTTTTTGATATGGTTCAAAACCTTTTGTTACTGCATTAGCACATGCATCAAAATAGGTTTGTAATGTTGCAACTTGCTGTGCAAGCAATTCACGATATGTTTCTAATTCACTTAATTTTATTTTAAGACCGCGATCTTTCTATAAAATCAAAGTTAAAAATCTTGCTTTGCAAAATAAGTAACATACTTACTCTGAATGAACCAGTTGACGTAACACCAACACTAGCTGCCGATGCTAATGATCCTAGACTTGGATGTCGTTTTAAACTTGTTTCACTTCCATAACCGGATTCATTTTTACACAATTGTTTATGATCTTCTAAGGCATGCATCCATCGTTCACGATCATCAGAATTGTGTGCACGTAAGTACCATACTGAATCGCTCACACGAATATCAAAACGGCAATCATCAAATTCATGAGGCTAAAACAAAAGAGCTTTGAATAAAACTAGGTTTGACAATATACTGAATATTTTTCTTTAGATAAATAGGATCGTTCTATCTAGTCTATTTTACATAGAAGAAAATAGATTCAATACAAATAAATAAAAATTCAACAGTTGATTCGAACTTAATGTGACGTGGGCATGGAACTTATCTATTTTTACATTCACACACATATGAATCGGTGCACTGGCAACGTCATTTGAGTACAAATATGAACATCTTCAATGCAAATTTACTATTAATGATTAGTAAACTAAAGAGAGGTGTGATATTTAAAATAGTTACAATAACATATATATATATATGAGAAAAGTATTTACGTTTTGTTGCCCTCATCTTATTAACTATTGAATATGCACTTGTACGCATTTTTCTTTATAACATATTACTGAATAAATTATTGCCATAATTAAATGGTTCTCGATAAAAACAAATAAGAGAATTTATTCTATATATGTTTGCATGTAAATGAATAAGTAGTTTGATAATGTTGTCATAGACGTCAGTTCTAATATCTAACTATTGAGTAAAATTCTCTAAACTTTGTAAGTACCAAAGCTATACACGATTTGCAACATGTTTAATTCGAAATCAATAAATTTTTATGACTAGAATATGTGATCTAATATTTTGAATAGTCTTCATATTATTGAAATTTAAAAATATTTCACTTATTCATACCTTCTCAATCAAACTATTTTTACCTGAATCGTAGCTTGTTTTACAGATAGAGCTCCACGGCAGCCAAGAGTAATATCAAATTCATTTTTATAATAATTTAAAAATCCATGTCGTAATATGAGATATCTTTCTTGCCAACCATGTAAATAATTTGTCCATTTAAAAAGTCTTCCTTGAAATTCACCATTACGAAATGATCCACCGATTGTTTTTTCATCTTCAAGAGATTCTTCATCATCAGATGTTGTTGCATACTCAGTGATTGATGCCATTTCAAAGTTTACGAAAATTGTGTCTTTCGTCGATAACTTCGTCGTTAGTTGTTGTTGTTGTTCATATATAATCAGGAAAAAGCATAAACAAATTTATAAAACTAATGAAACCATTTATATGAGTAAAAATCAGAGAAAAAGAAACGACAAATATCCATTATAAAAAAGATAAAGCTATGAACCAAATTCAATTTTAATTGGTTCACTATACGAACGAATAAGAATCGGAGCATAATTTGTTTTCATTCAAAGCAAAATAAATACTTAACTGTTGTTTCTCTTCATCGCTTCTTGTGTATTTTTGTTAATGTGGTTGTTGTTGTTGTTTTTTGGAATTGCAATTAGTGAAAAGAGCATGGAAACGATAATAATGCAAATTTTTCGACTGCTAGATATATAGTTGTTATAAAAAGGGATTGTTTTTCTAAAAGACAGATCAGTAAGACTTCATTTTTTTAACAAAAAATAAAAATCATCTTTTTTGATTATTCATCATATAGATTTTTTTTAAAATTAATTGATATCAAAATGGGATTACTAAATTATCGGTATTTAAATCAAGCTCATCTGAAAGGTCTTAATGAATATAAGGTAAAGAAAGTCAGTATTTTACTTATTCCATGGTATTCATATTATCCTCGTAGTATAATGCTGTTGACACATCCCCCGTATCTAATTATATTATGCAACCATTTTGGAATTGGTGTGTTGAGGTAAAGTGAAAGTTGATCTTTTTTTAAACATAGCGCATTTTTAATTTGAAGTTTTTTCCACGTTGGTTGGCACCAAATTTAATGACACTTCTTGGTTTTCTTTTTCTTCTGGCTAATTTTGTGATATTTTCGTATTATGATTTTCATTTTACTGAAGCACTTGCTCTACCACCATGGATTTGGCTTGTTGCAGCTATATGCCAATTTAGCTCACATCAATTAGGTATGATCAATTAGTTGATGAAAATTTTCCTAATATAAATAGTTTTTTAGATGGTATGGATGGCAAACAAGCTCGACGTACCAAGAGTAGTAGTGCTCTAGGCGAATTATTTGATCATGGTGTTGACTCATGGGCTAGTTTCTTGTTTCCAGTTTGCATTTTTTCTGTTATATCGAAAGATGCATATGGATTTAGTCCAATGGCTATGCATTTATTACTTTTATCTACGTATATACCATTTATTGATACACATTGGGAAAAATACAACACCAAAATACTCTATTTACCATGGGCATATGATATATCAATGTTGGTGAGAATAATTATAAATGAAAATTATAGATATAGAATTTTTGAAATACATTTACATAGCTTATGACTGCAACATATCTATTAGCATTTTTCTTTACTCCAACTATATTTCGTTTTGATGTTCCTATTATCAATGTCCCATTTGCACGCGTAGCTCAATATGTATGGCCAAGTAAGTTTGTTGAAATAATAATTTTAAAAATGTATAGAATTTTATTGCTTGATTGAATTATTCTTAGTTGTTGGATTATTGACCTCAATTCCGATTAGTATTGTTCACATTTATGAGTAAGTTATCTGATTTTGTTTGACGTAAAGCACCAATGAATGCCTTCAATTTTTTCTTAATTAATAAAAATAACTTTGGATTAATCAAAACGATCGATTTACTAATGTATTCGTTATTAGTATAGAGTTAAAGTTATATCAATAAAATAATATTTAATACAGTAGGGTGCATGATAGTCTTATTACGGCTAGCTTGTTTTGATTAGTGTGGTTGAAATGTGTTATGTCTTAATAGGTACGGAAAAAATCAACTGTTTTCACTTTCAGACGTATTGAAGTGAATTTAAGCTAGTTTCTACTGTTGTGTAACAGCATGAGAATACAGTTTGATCAGAGTCAAATCATGTAATAATTATTAGATATTAGAACTGATCTGAAATCTGAACGTTTTTGTTTTATAGATACAGACAGCATTTTGAATGTTGTGTTCAATTTAAAATTATATCATGAGATATGAGAAAATGTTTTAGAACAAAAAGTTATCTTTCGTACCTCAGCTGTAGAAAATGCAGATACCATGAAAAATGTCTCAAACATAGACAATTTATTGAAGAAAGATTTTCTTACTAAGAACACAGCTGAAAAATAAAATACAAATGTTCACTCACGCATTCAAAGAAAATGTAAAAGAAACTGGCTTATTGACTAAACAAGAAAGTTATGTGAAATACGAATAATCAACTAATAGAAATAACTGAATCTAATCACGAAAAGAATACATTCGATAGTAGCATAAGACAATAAACTTTTGATATTTTCTATTAACAAATAAATCATAGAAGTTCTATATGAATCTTATGCTCTTATGGTTAAACAAATCATTTGTTTGTTAAAATTTGTAAATGAGTAAATTTTCCAAAGAGATAACATATCATTTTCGAAAATTTCTCGTAACTTGAAACACTTCTCTAACATGCTTTCGTACATCACATAGAGTCGATACGTTCACGATACTCGCTCTTTTATTCTGCTTCAATGGCTTATTTTTTTTTATATCGGATAACGAATATAATGGTTGTCCATTGGTTGTTTGTATTGAAATTTCAGTCACAATTAGGATCAGATTGGATTGCGTCGGGTGAAAAACCTTTGATCCATATCACGCAATTATAGAAAATCACGATTTAATAAGACATTTTACTATTGATTTACTATTTCAGTTAATTACCTAAAAAAGAGATGGTTTTATTTTCTTCTTGATTGGCCAGTTACGAGAAAGACTCGTAGCTAAAAGTTTCAGAAATAATTTACATTACACAAATATTAAAATATTCAATGAATAATAATAGTATTTATCTGATCGTGTCACATTGATCATTCATCTTACGTATTCCTTTCATATATGCTTAAATGAATTTTCTTCTGTGAAGAAGCAGTCGTTATGACCATAATTAAATATGAAATACTTAGTTTTCTATAACGGAGATTTGGTTCCGTTGGATTTAATTCAATAGAACTGATTATTTTCTATGTGAAGATTCTTTTAAAACTAATCTAGTTTAAAATTTGATCCTATTATAGATCGTATCGCAGTGGCAAAGGTTATAATCGAACATTTTATGAAGCATTACGGCCGTTATTATCACCAACTATTCTATTCGTCTCCTCAACTTGGTGGGCAATTGCATCACCTGGTACGATATTACAACAACAACCACGTATATTCTTGACAGCGGTCGGTACGACTTTTTCAAATATTGCTGTAAACATGAAATTTTTCTTTTGCTGAATAGCTACTCTCTAATATTGTTTCAGTGTCGCCTTATTGTTGCACAAATGACATCAACTCGATCGGATGGTATTAATACTCTTCTCTATATTTTTGTACCAATACAAATAATGTTTGTTTATGGTGTATTTATGAAAAGCACAGAATTAACTTGCTTATATTTATATACTGCTATTGCCATTTTAGCACATCTTCATTATGGATGTTGTGTGGTTAGTTGAATTCTATGTAATAATAGTTATAACGTGATTATATTATAGGTTCAACAAATATGTGATCATCTGAATATATATGCATTCAACATAACTGCTCGTTCGAAACAGTCGTCAGCAACTACAGTCAATGCCAAACATTCTTAAAACAATCGTACTTTAATTCTTCTTCTTTTTATTTAAATTTCTTTTTTTCCTGAGTGTTCTGCTATTCTATGTTCATTTTCACATTCCATCTCATCGATAATATTCAACATCAAAAGCTTTGGTGAAAAAGGACTATTACCAAATCATATCTTTAGCTGTATTTATGCATATGTATAAGTTCCTTTTTTTTGGTTTGCTTGGTGTGAATTTATTTTGATTGTGCTTGTTGTTTTATATCTTCATTCATTCTGTATTTGTTTGTACCAAGACCATGATCAACTATTGGTGTCTGTTATCCCGGATATTCGATTTTTGTGCTTTTTTTTGCTATCTAAATCTTTAATTATAAGACGAGAACGTTTTTCATAACATATGCAAGAAAATAGAGAGCACTTTTTTCAGAGCAGAAGTAGTTTTGATAATAAAAGAATGGATTGATTATGTCATACAATTAGATAAAACTTAGAAGGACGATAAACAATTCCATACGGGAGCGATCGAATTCGCAGCATATCTGTTTCTATATATAGCTTTCTTTCATCATTAGTATGAATTATGTATAGATGCTATAGTAAAACTTTTTTTTTTCTTATTTGACATTGATAGTGATTTGAAATTTCTCTTTTTATATCTATGTGTTGACATGGAAACAATAAATAGTATTTATTCTTATTAATTATTTTTCTTATTAAGCTTACAATCAAGAATAGAAAACTGTTTTGAGTGGTATGTGATTGTTAAATACATGTTGTTGATCATTATTTTTTATTCCTGTAAAAAAAAAGATTTCTAAATGAAAGAAAAATTGATATAAAAATAAATTCTTACGTAATCACGTTTGCTATTTAGAAAATAACGTTTGGATTTTAGGAAGTATCTTTTTCGATTTAACATTGAATCTTCTTCATTGTTTTCGCTACTAAAATCATCATTGAAATAGTGCTGTAATTGACGTCTTGTAGGTAAAAATCGTCGTTTGGTGATATAATGAACATATTCACCAGAATTACGATCGTCGTGTAATTGCTATGTATGTAAATAATTAAATTAACAATAAGTTAAACTTAGGGAACATACATAATACTTACAAGAAGAGGATCAGGATAAGTGACATCGATGGCTAAACTAGCTCGTGTATCGATGAGAAAAATGAATAAGATCATGAAGCCAAGACTAATAAGAATTTTATTCTTGGCGAAAGGCATGATAGTTAAATGAATAAAGCTAAAGTAAAGTAAAGTCTAATTTTTCAAAATTATCTATGCTATACTCGAACTTATGGTCTTATTCTTTTCGACAACAGCTAGTTCACTGATTTCATGGATCTATCTTATTAATTCAATGCTATTCTATTCTATGAAGATCTGAATGATGTCTTTTATATATAAACTCAACTATTTATTTATTTTTTATTCCACGTATGCTAGTAACTGAATTTCTCTTATTAATCGAACACTAACCAGTATGACACACAAGTGGAAATGGTGTAAAGACGACGCGATGACTTTATCTCAGCAAATTGATGTGATTGTTACTAGCCTTTTTGTTGCAAACATGATTAACCAAGTAATTAACTATTTTATTTCGTGTCAGATCATGGAACACTCACTTGTGCTGATCGTTGTTTTATGACTTCTATATAAGTATGATTATTCGCAGTATTTTTCTCTCTTTCTGCGACCTTAATAGCGGAAATAAACTGGAAAATCACTCTCATTACCAATATTTTCAATTCATATGTAATATATGATTGATCGTTAGTAGCGGCTAGGGAAAGATTTTTTTTTTTGGTTTGTCTAATTTATATTTTTGTTTTCATCTAATGTTAAAAAATAACAATTGAGTGACAAAAGCTATTTCAATGCATACTTCAAAAAATTCTGAATTTAAACCATAACAACTGGGCTTTAAGTTGTAGATGGTTGCATAACGGTCTTCCGTTAATTTTCGTAGGCAAAAGATTTATTCTAATATTTTAAATTTTGCTGCCATTAATTTTCCTTCAATAGTCAACATTTTTTTGAAAACTTGAACTGGATAAAATATTAGTTGTTACACTTTGTTTTTCATTAGAATGTCTCCACAAGTTTGAATGTGTATAAACTAATACACATTTTTTAGTTTCATTTAAATGAAAATTTCATGCTGTCGTGCAGAAAATCTACAATATTCAATTTCTAATAAAAGTACTTGTACACTAATTTCAAAGAAATTGTATGTTCTGCTGACTTAAAACGCCGAATATTTTTTTGCAGAGTATGAAAATATTTAAGCTTCGAATCCATATTTAATGATTTCAATTATTCTATCTCAATTCGAAGCTGACTCAATACGATATTCGAAATTTACGACCAAAATTGCCACCCATAAAGATTTTGATGAATAGTTGTTTTTTTGAACCAATCGATCGAGTCAATCTGTTCAAGATCGAAGTTTAGCTCACCTTGCAGATTGAAGAGTCATAAACTGGTCACGACCTTTATATAGTTCAATAAATGTTTTATTAACGAAATATTTAGTTATTAGTTAGCTACTTTTTTTTATATAGAAACTTTCTCTATTTCTTTTTAAGCGACATTCAAGTTTTCATTTTGAATGTTGGTTTCCATTTTTAAACATATACATAACACTTATAATAATTCAGTTCAATGTTGGAACAACAAATAGTTCAGTATAAAAAGTAGCAAGTGTTTATATGTGTAATGCTAATATATTTAATAGAACTCTGATTTAAATAATGATGTGGGGAATTGTGCAATAGTATAGAAAAACATCTAGATTACACAATATTCATCACCATTGAATACATTCAAAGAATTAATAATAAATCATTTAGTAAATTTGGTTTTATAGGAGTGCAAATTTTATTATAAGAATAGAGAGAAGAAACTTTGTCAACGAGTTGAATCTATAGATACAAGTTAAAATATAATCAGACTGGTGAAACACATAAGTCGTGAAAAATACCTAGCTTTTTAATTTGTGATCTTTTGTGAATCAAAAAAAAACATAGTTTACAAGTCAGAAGGGTCAATTAATTGATATTACTGAATTTGATATATCTATTAATTAATTTATGTGTACTACTCAATTAGGTCATGTAACAACAATATTTCATTGTTCAAGATTATTTAAAACTGAACATGAACATTTTTTTCTGATATCATCTTTTCATTAGTCAATAGTATTAATTACAGTGTTTTACTTTATTTTGTTCGATTAAAAAAAATGATAGGAACTATTTAGAAAAATAATGCATCTATATTAACACGAATGTTTTACTATTTAATATGAGAATCGATTTTTCGGAAAGAAGTAATCCTATGATCAATACAGATTACATGAAAGTTACTGTTAAATAGAGTCAATATCTCTGATTACGACAATAAAAAATTCACTTCTATTGTTTAACTTCGTTCGTGGTCAATTTACTTTCGAATAAAAGTATATTTATATGTGCATGATCCTTGAAGTCTCCTCTTTAAAATGGTATGCTTCGAACTTCTCTGACTCATACAGTTCTCGAGAAAACAGCGGTCTACGATGAAGCTCCCTCGTTGTCGTTATTAGAGTTACTTTCCTTAATTCAGACACTAAGCTATTGTTTGTCCCTAATTATGACAAATATACTAAAAATCCTCTAGTATTGGAAAAAAGATAAATCTTTTCTTTCATATGAAAAGCCCGATCAATGTTGAAGACTTTTCACAACACAGTTTCATATTTGAGCAAATATGAATTTTTTCGTGCCTGTGGTCCCCATCAGGTATTCGAAAAAACGTTTTCTTCTTTATTCTATTGGTTTTCTTGATAAATCGATAGATAAAAGTGTGCTGATTACGAATATGAAGTCTTTCTTTAGCACCGATAGGAAAATAACAGAGCATCAGGGTATTTATATATGACTGAAAAATTAGTTTTTCGTAGAATTCGACCACAGGATTCGTCGAAAACCTTCACTAAATACTAGAGTCCAGCGGAAACGACTTTTTCTCGAAATTCCCGTCCTGTTTCCCGCGGGAAACGGATAACAGAAATTCCCGTGGCGAATTCAGGAACGGGAATAACTTTAAAAATTGGTATTTCCGTAATGTTATATGAACTAGATTAATCGAAAAAAATATGTATATTGAAAATGAGAAGTCTCAGTTCTATGGTTAATCCAAGGAGCCTCCAACCCAAAATTTCTTCTAAATTTAACGAAAAACACATTCTGAAACCTGTGATGACACGATAAACTACCCAAGTCAATGATTCCGGAGTACGGATACCGTAGTAACCGACCGGAAAGATGGGGAAAAATCACTGTATCTGGCCGGAAAGTCGGGGAAAGCCTGGAAAGTGGAAGCAGTATTCCGGTCGGTAATTGACGGATTTTTTTCCGGTCATCTTCTAGCCGGAAAGCACAGGAAACTGGCAGGCATCCTTAGGAAAAACTTCCGGTAATTTCCGGCCGGAATACTACTCCCACTTTCCAGCGATTTCCCGTGCTTTTCGGCCGTTTCCCACCGTACCTCTACGACCTAGGTAGTGTGCGACATAAAATTTGTTCGTTTTAGTCTCACAACGTGAACTGGTAATAGAAAGTATCAAAGCACTGCGGGAACGGGAACAAAATAATTTTTTCGGAAACGGGAATGCGGGAACGGGAAGAGTTATTTTTTCTGCCGGGAACGGGAAACGGGAACAATAACAGTCGTTCCCGCAGGACTACTAAATACGTCCATTCGACGCAGAATTATTTTCTCTGCTAGAATATATAATATAATTTCTTGTACAAAAACAATTTAAAAATGTTTTGACTGGGATACCGACCTCAATGATCATTCAGTGAAAAAATAGTGCATTTTTCATACCCATATAAACTCCACCTATTACAGTCAATCATGGATATTTTTATGCCGAATGTGTAACTCAATAAGTTCTTTCTACTCAGAATCATTTCAATGTGAAACTTTAGAACTCAGTCAGCATGAAAGGACACATCTATTTGGGCCCTTATGTATATGGAATAGTTCTAGAAGGAGCCAACCAAAGTTCACTTGTTCGAAAGCGCTCGCTCAGTTACCTATTTGGTACAAAATGAGTGTTCTGAGCTGTATTATATGCAGTTTTTGTGGGTATCAAAAATTTGACTGCCTTTAACGAGATGACTATTGGGGTCGGTATCCCAGTCAAAACATTTTTTGAATTGTTTTTGTACAAGAAATTATATTATATATTCTAGCAGAGAAAATAATTCTGCGTCGAATGGACGTATTTAGTGAAGGTTTTCGACGAATCCTGTGGTCGAATTCTACGAAAAACTAATTTTTCAGTCATATATAAATACCCTGATGCTCTGTTATTTTCCTATCGGTGCTAAAGAAAGACTTCATATTCGTAATCAGCACACTTTTATCTATCGATTTATCAAGAAAACCAATAGAATAAAGAAGAAAACGTTTTTTCGAATACCTGATGGGGACCACAGGCACGAAAAAATTCATATTTGCTCAAATATGAAACTGTGTTGTGAAAAGTCTTCAACATTGATCGGGCTTTTCATATGAAAGAAAAGATTTATCTTTTTTCCAATACTAGAGGATTTTTAGTATATTTGTCATAATTAGGGACAAACAATAGCTTAGTGTCTGAATTAAGGAAAGTAACTCTAATAACGACAACGAGGGAGCTTCATCGTAGACCGCTGTTTTCTCGAGAACTGTATGAGTCAGAGAAGTTCGAAGCATACCATTTTAAAGAGGAGACTTCAAGGATCATGCACATATAAANGAAGTGAATTTTTTATTGTCGTAATCAGAGATATTGATTCCAAATCAAACTATTAGTACAAAACTACTATATATGTTAAGTAAATTAATTGTTTAATTTTAATTTTCAAATATCAATAACTGAATTAATTCTCTTGTTTACAAATGCATTTACTCATTAAAGGATTAGAACTTGTGTTAGTCGATATGTTTAGTTTTTCAATGAAAATATCAGATGCAAAATATTTAAAAAAGATCTAGACTGATTGATATTGTCGTGATTAGACGAAAGAATTTCAAATATATCTAATCTTCTTGGGTTCAGTTAAAAATATTTCTCAGCACTTCTTTTATGTTAATATGCTTCAGCTATTTTCCGTTTCATCATCTATTTTTCCGATTTCCATGATGTTTTTTCTAGTTTGTCCAGATGTGCAAGGCATAAGTATATGTGTATGTTGTTGAGAAAAAAGTCGTAAATCTACATTCCCAATGCCTTTTCTCATATCACTGAGAAACAAACTGAACAAAATTATATTAAATATTGAGTCTTTTTAAATTAGTTATTGGTCATTTCAAAAATGCACTTAAGTAAAAATGATTTTCAGCAGTGCAGCTACTACAGTTTGTGTATTAAATAACATAGCTACTGAAAATTCATCATAAAGTATTGAGCGACTGTATACATGTCTAGTGTAATAACTTCTTGTATGTAAACGCTAATCATTGTTCGGCGGCTTCAGCTTTCATTGCGCAAATTGTTCGATGTACATTTAGGAATTTCTTTCGAGCAAACCAAGAAGATATTATTAGGATTGATCATGAAGTTTATTTCGGATAGAATATAAACAAAGATTCTCATTAACTAATGTTTTATTCTTTCAAATCCTTCAATTAAACACTCTCACGAGATTATGGCTCCATGTATTCGAAAGATCACGCACTAAAAAGATCAAACTGTACATGATTTACGATGCTTGTAATAAACATAGAATTTCAAACAATTGAAATGAACAAATAACTTTGAATTTGGTTATTATAATGATTGCTTTGTGATGAGATAATATTGGCAACGAAGTAAATTAATAAAAAACATTAAATGTGGATGCTGATCATCCAGTCTATTCATAGTTTCACATGTACAAGTATATGGTCCACCTTTTTTTTGTTTTGAATGACTATAGAATACACTTTGCCAGAGATCTGTCACTTTTCACAGTCGAATAATCAAAAAATAGGATATTGGGTGAACCAAAAACTTGACGGATCGTCTCATAAAAGAATTTTATATCTGAATCAGAAAAAGTGACTGGAATATGTAGTAAAGTATCTCTATTCTTGATATTTTACTATGAAAAATGACTAAATCAATTTTGAGATATAGGATACTACACCAATTAAACACAGAATGATAAAACTTCGAAGCTGTTCCTTTTCAAGCATAAAATATTGACTTTAATTAAAGGATATATTACAGAATGATAATATTTTTCATTAGATGATTTATTTTGAAGTAGCAAATGTAATTTGTTTAAAAGATTTTTTTCAGCTTATAGTTATCCGTCTCACTTAGACGTTGTTTTTTTCTTAATGATAAAAGTTCTAAGTAATTATTCATAAAAAAATTACTTTTCTGATCTGTGGTAGCTTTTTTTACTAGTTAACTTGAATTATTTTCTACTGTCTTCAATGACAAAAATCTTAGTATTTTGCGTTTATTTATTTATTTATTTATTTATGTATAATAATACATAAAGCTGTTTGAACAAAAGATACTTGCATAAAAGGCACCCATATCAATAAAATCTTCATTCTAGCAAAACAATTTTTCAACTATTTAATTTCTAATTCACTTTTCATTTGTACTTCATTAACTAGAAAAACTAAACACACACGCACGCACACAAACAAATACACACGTTATACACAAATAACGATATTAAATAGGAATATTGGAATCTGTGTAAGTAACACGAATACAATAGGCATCTTCGTTTGTATCTTGTTCGTTATTAATTAAAACGATAATATCTGTAACAGGTGTAACATTAAAAGCTGGCAATAAAGTAAAGCTAATAAATTTCTTTTCATTTGCTTGAAAATCTATTTTTGAATGTTGTACTTGAAGTAATTCAGGATGGCTGCTTGTAAAAAAGAATGCTTTTCGAACAGCGTATGGATTGGTGTATGATATACGTTTACTAACTGGTTGACTTTGTCCAAAAGATAAAGTATGAGCTAGAAAAACAAACAAAAAAAAACATATTTATAAATATGCATATGTAATGGTGTTTTTTTCCGTTTATTACCAAATTGTTTTGATATAACAGGCACACGTGTATCAACTCGTATCATCCATGTATCAATAATTTGATGATTTTCTATATCAACTGCGTTAACACAATAAGTACGAAGACCTGAACGTGAAGGTCGTACAAGCATATGAACTTCATGAAGTCCATTAGCAGCTACAGAAAAAGCATTGCTTGGTGATATAATTACTTCATCAGGTGCATTTCCAAAACATTGAACCAAACGTGATGAACGTGTACCTCTATTTTTTATAGATTTTTAAAATTTAATAAAAGTAAAACAAATAAATGAACTCATTCATACCGAAGAAGAAGGGTAGAAGTAGTTGTTTGATATTGAATGCAACTTAAATCTAAACGTTTAACAGCATGAATTTGAAACTGCCATACATTGATAGGTCGATGAAGAAAACCATCGGCATACATAAATACTAAGAAACCATTCACAGTTGGTGCATTATGAGTAGCAGCCTAAGATAGATTAAAGTTTGATTCACTTGAAAAATGCAAAAACTTCAAATACTTTAATTAGCATATCACATGGTTGATTAACAGACACAGGTCGAACTTCACAAACAATATTTAAATCACTTGCACGAACAAATACTTGATGAACCTGTTCCGGGAAACCAGTTGACAGTGATTCTGAATACAATTTAAGAGAGAGAACGAGAAAGAAAATCTTTGAGTTATTAAAGATAAAAAGAAAAAACCTGTAGTAACTGCTCGACGTGGATTCGGTATACGAAATACTCGCTTTAATAATGTATTTTCTCCGTTAATGCAACGTATTGTTTGATCAACAATAGGTGATATATATTCAACATTTATGCATAAAATACCTATTGGTGTACCATCTTCTGCTTGAAATGTGGCCTGAAATTCACATACAAAAAAGAATCAGTCAAAGTTTTCGCAGATAAGAATCAGTAAAATAAAAGCGTTACTAATATAATTATATATATATATATATTCTTTGGTTTAACAAATTATTAACTAAATATAATGAGTAACACGGATGAAAACAAAATGTTGATTGTACTCAAGTGAAAAGCGACGATGAAAAATAGTATAAAATAGAGTTTGACGGGCAATGTCAAATACAGTACTATAGAAAAGTAGTTAAACTTTTGTCATCTTGTTAGATTTGTTGAACTATATGCGTGATACTTCACAGCTAGTTCGACATCGAATAAGTAAAATAAATAATTTCGAAGAGCTTGTAATAGTGAACACAACATTATGTTTCTATCCAAAGAATTCAATTTAATCAATAAAGCGACGAAAATTTTCGAATCATATTGTTGAAGACAAAACTAAGGATGCATGATTTCACGGCACAGTCATTCCGAATTATTGGTTTTATAATTATTCAGAAGAAACGATAATAAATACCATCGATCTAAGTCATCTGAAGACACATCAATTGGAAATCTTTTACGCTAAAGTAAGAACTGTATTTTATTTTGATTTCCAATCTGTAATAGTAGTTAAAAACATTGGTAGTCTCGATTCTAGTACTTTCTTTTTAGACTCTATGGTACATAGTAGATTATTCGTAGGAGATATAAAACTTCAAGCAAACCTTAATTTGTTTTGATTTGAATTTTTCATTATATTTTTTTTCCACAACTGAATATGTTTGTTCTTGTGAGAATGGATTTGATGATGTTTTATGTTCCGATGGTGGTAGTTTTGCAAGAAATGTTTGTACTTTAAATGGTATGTGTGCTGATTCCTTAGCTCGCATAAATATTTGAGGATATTTCAAGCCACTTTGATCAATTATGCCCGTTTGATTTGTAAACATATTTTCTTCTGTATCAGAAAAAACTTCAAACAAAGTTTTTAAACGACGCCATTCACGAGCATCAGTAACAACACTAAAAAAGAGCAACATCAAATTGAATAATAATAAGAAAAACGGATGCGAATACCTTAATTCATCGTCATTACATGCAATACTAATAGAATGTTGTTCTGGATAAGGATTTTGAAGAACAAATTCAAAGAATTCTACATAACCAGGCATTAAACGTATGTTTACTTCTCGCGTAATAAAACTCATTAAATGATGAGCAATATCTTCATGTTTTGTTTGTTGACGATACATTGATATTGTACGTAGATCATTTTCACGTAATTCACGTATTTTTCGATTTGTCACTGGTAATGATGCTGACATATCATCACTGGCTGTTTCTACTGTTCGCTTACGTACAGCTTCCATTCGTGCTAATTTTCGTTGACGTTCAGATTCTTGTGCTTGCTTATCCTAGAATCATTCGATATAAAACCATTGAAGATTAATAAATAATAGATTCTATTACCGAACTATGTAAAACAGAATTTATACTTGGATATGAGTCCACGATACGATGAGCACGTGTTAAACGATACTCTTTAATACCTGATGTTGTTATTTCACCTGCACGTTGTTGAACAACATCAAAAGGTGGTGTCGATGAGATTATTCGACTAGTTGGTAATAATCGTAAGACATCGGAATCTATGTAATATATAAAAATTATAATACAAAGCATTTCTAGACAAGCTTACTTTTTAGTTTGTCCATCGAAGGTGACTCTGATCCAACTGATCCCACATTACCAATACGCATTATTAATTTGCCAACAGCTTTTAATTTTTCACCAATCAATGAAAATTGTTGATCGCTTGACTATGAAATAAATTTTAAAATAAGAATATTCATAAACTAGACGTACTTGATAATATTGATTTTCCATAGCAGGTGCTTCACTACTTTCAATTGGCACCGTTGCAAATACATCAAGTTCTACCAATGCTTGTACACCTGGACGACCATCGCGAAGTAAATACTAAATAATATTTGCTGTCTAATATTGTTTTAAACTCTATTTCACAAACCTTCAGTTCAAGTGCACACATGCCAACAGGAAAAAGCCCATCACCATCCCAAACTTCAATGTAAAGTGTATGAGTATTCAAATATTCAAAAAATTGTCGTTGCTCCACGGAGCCAAGAAAGGCGCCATCGACTTGGAATTTAACCTATATAAGTCAATATGCATACTGGAAACAGAATATTTTCATACATACAGGTAATCCAGGTAAGCCCGATGTCTTTGTGCTGTCATCTTTGAGACGCCATAGAATGAATGGCTCAACATTTGGATCATTTGAAATATTATCATGCATACGTTCGAGTATAACTCTATTCATAAAAATTTTCTTAAATTATTACTATTCCGAAAACAGTAAGATGAGATTTCTTTTAAACCTGCTTGTGGTTGTTTCAGGAAAACGAAAAAGTTTAAACGTAAAGAAAAGACTTTTTGGATACGATGATTTTGATGACATTCCAGTTCGAGTCATTCTTAAGATTCAAATGAATTAGAATAAAAATAAAAACTGATTCAAAGACAAATATATACTTGAAATAGGATAGAAAATGTAAATTAATTTCATTGCAATTCATTGGATCAGCCATTTCTGTTTGTAAATCAAGAAAACGAGATTGTCTTATATCAATAATTTCAGCCTCTTTTTCATTATTTGTTTTAATCGATTGAAAGCCTTGACCTTGAAGACGCGAATAAGCAGCACGTGATAATGTATGAGCACTAAATAAAATCTGTTATAACAATTCAATATATATATTTATTTATTTACAAAGTCGTTTGACTAGCTAGAGCAGACATTGGTGAATAAGCTGGATAAAGTCCATCCACTTGCCATGGCATTAGATTCTATAGGATAATAATAAGAAAATACATTTTGAGAACTTTTTTTCTCAAAATTAGAGATGACATTTTAAGTTTACATTAAACCTAAACAGGTGTTAACGTGTCATCTGCAATCAAAATACTTACAGCTTGATGATAGATAGGTGGTTGTATAGCTGAAGGTATTGTTTGTGATGGTACCGCTAAAAACAGTAGAACGTAATTAGTAATAGATAATGATTGTTTTATTTTTATTGAATATTACCTGTACGTTGAAGAAGATCATAACTCATTGGTGTTTTTATACTATTGTCGAACGGAATCAATGATCTAAAAGAAATTTTCAGATATAAACACACAATCACTATATTATAGAAAGTAATTACTTTTGAATAGTAGGTGTTAAAACATCTTGTTTTATTGGGGCTGTTTGATATCGCATAGGTGGCTATTATTTAAAATGAATTAGAACTTTTTATTTTTCTATTATTCAATAAATAATATTTACTTCAGTATCAAATCTATAATTGAATCTTAATGTTTCCTGAACAATATCAGGTGCATTATGAAGAATTGTTGTCGATGGTTTGTAAACGAAAAGTTCATCACTTGGTAATATTTCCCCACCGCGCATAATTAACGCAACTTGTTTATCTTTACCTGGAAACCAAGCTGACCAACGAATAGTAAATGTTACTTTTGTATGTTCAGGAGGTTCTTTCTAAACCAATAATGAAATGCTGAAAATTAAATAAATCTAATAATAACGTACGGATTTTGAAGATGTACCAACTGGAATGGAAACCATATATTCAAGTACAAATACAATAGCATTCAGATCATCAATAGGCACATCATCAAATCGAATAGGATTTCTTAAATAGAGTTTTTTGCGATCATCGGCTCTACTAATAGGATCACAAATTTTGTATAATTTAACATAAGAATTTGAATGACGTAATATTACAAACCTTTCAGCAGACATTGTTCTTCGTCGTTGTGTTTGTCGAAAACTTAATTTTCTTGATAATGATGACATTCCACTATCTTCTTGTTCAGCTGTTAGATGAAAAATAATTGGATCTTGAACATAACATTGTCCATTATGTATACCCACCTAAATAGCACAATAATTTTTGTGTCAAAATTTAAAGAAACACTAAAAATCTTACACGTAAACGCCGTTCGACAATAGAGACTTTACTCTGCGGTTCGTTAGCTAATGCTGATACAGTTCCTTGGGACAGTTTTTTCTTTTCCATTCGATCTTTTTGGACTAACCGGCAAAGTTCATCTTCAAAAGTACTTATCGATGGTTCCATGTCAATTTCAACTTGTTCAATTAGAATATTTCTTCTATTCGCTTGTAGAACAGGTTTTCTCAGTGTATCTTCATCTAGTCATATAGAGAAAAATAGATTTGAAAAAGGAATATTCTATCGAATTACTTGGATCGCCCGAACAATGAATGCCGCCAATATTAGCATTTCGTCCATAAAGAGTACATTCAGATAAATATTGTATTACAGAAAAAAGAGGTTCATGATATTTAGTTTCAACAAATAAACCAGCAGATGAAACTTGTGCCATTTTTGGACATGCTATTAAAATATCGTATATATGTATTTTGAGCTCTAAAAAGATGTTTTTTTATTAAAAGCAAACATACCTTCAATCGGTTCATTAAGAAACATAAGAGCACGGGGCGAACCATGATAAATTGAGTGCCTGAAAAAAACGAATTTTATTGATATATCTTTAATGAAATATTCAATGATAATATTACCGATTAATAATTGGTTTAGTAATATCATCCTCATCGGTCCATGGTTTTAATTTAATATATGTCCAACCACCTACAAGCTCATCTCGATCTTCTGCTGCTTCTCCACTACGAAATATAAATTGAATAACCAACCAATTTTGATCATTTTTCAATGGAATATGACAATATAAGGGCTAACAAAAAAATATATATCAAATTTTATATAAAAACATGAATTATAATTTACTTCAGTGAGATTGACTCGGAAAAATCCATCGGTATTAAGTTTACCTCTATGCCAAGCACTGAACCATGTTTGACCATAAAATCGTTTATACAAATTATCAAATAGTGTTGCAGTAAATTGCACTTCATATGGAGTAGCAAGTGACTAAAATAAACCAATTGAGATGAATCATATATAGAAGACAACATACAGAAGAGACAGATGATGGCAAAAGTTCAAGTGATTTAATTAAAATTCTAAATGGAACAATATTGCTTAGATTGGTAGTGTTACCACTAGTTCCTTTGGCGTCTAGAATTGATTTTTGACCATCGGTTTCGGCTGGATGAGGTACATCAAGCGAGCTTTGGACAGCGCGGTCAAGCCAGTTGTTCACTGCTTCCATCATTTTGACAGAATCGGGAAATGGAAACTAGGCAACAACACGATAGAAACATTATCTGTTCTCTTAGTGATCATTAACAACGTTTATAAGCTAATAAATAAAAAATTAACTATTTCCTAATTCTATGATCTGCTTGTTAATTTATAACACTTTTCTATAAAATTATCATACATATCGATTATGTATGATTTTGAATTCAAAATTCATTCATTGAACAGATGGCGCACTCGGTCGATTTGAATTACTAAAAACAATATCGATCACGTTCAATTATGAGCTATTCTACTTTCGCCAACGCTGGGCATCATTGAGCATTCTATAATCAACTTATTTTTTGTTTCAAGAAATCTGAAAATTTTTTGATAATTTAAAATTAACAAAATTTACAATCGAAACACTTTTTTTTAAATCTAGTAGTATATAGTAAAGTCTGTTAGTCTCAATAGATAACACTATTGTTGAATAAAGAGATAGAAAAATCTGAATTTCAGTTTCTTGACTAGTTTTAAAGCGATGAGTAACCATCGTCTGCGTTGTTCATCTTTCATTATTTTAAGATTGTTGGAAGCTAATGAGAACAAGTCACGAGAGTCATCCTCTAATCTTGAAAAAAATTTCGCTTTTCCAAGAAAAATTTGAGAATTAAATCTAGTTTTTCGCTCAGCAATTTTCAAAAAAACATTGTTTAATTTCTGCCCAAATTCCATCGATTTTACCAAAACGTTTATTATCAGTTGCACAATTCATCTACTCTCATCCCTGATATTGGTGACCTTGAGACACCCTTTTGTTTTATTGAGATATTTATAAATCCAAAAACTTTTCAAATAAAACCGAATTTTGCTCTATTTAATAGTTTAGTTGTTCTAAAATTGAAAATTGTTAGTACTCCTATTATAAATTTTGTTTAACAATTCTCAAACTCATGTTAATTTTCAACAATTCTGAAATTTCCGCAATTCTTTACTCACAGAAATCTCCAGTATTTAAAAATAACTTTGCCTTGCACTGAAATATAGTTATCAAACTGATAGAAATTTCGAAAATTTACTTTCTTAGAAACATAAACATATCTCATTAATTTTATAATATTTTCTTTCTTCAACAAAGCAACTTACAGCAACACTTAGCAAGTTCTTGATTTCATCACGAGTCAGCAAAAACAAAATCTTGTGATGATATTCATATGCAGTCATAATTCAATATTTTTCTTTTAGCTCTTAACATAGTTTTCCTTAATTTTATGATTCATTTCTTTGCATCAAACAAGTAAAAATTTAGATTATCACCTGATAAATTCTCTTTGATTGCAACGATTATTGTGATTTCGGATTGAGTTATCATATTATGTTGCGTTACTGAGTATGTCTTCCTATGAAATAAAAGTTTTGCTGATTGAAGTAAATGAAATAATCACGGAAAGCCATTTATATTCATGTAAATACGTTATCATTGGACAAATATCACTTTCTACGTCAACTAGAAAAAGAAAACATTAATTATCATTACATGATCAATATTGAATAAACTCTGGTATACCAGTGACTTATATGATACAAGCTAGCTAAATTATCTTTTTATCTATTTTATTATTGACTATAGCGAAATGAAATACAGAATATAAACAAACATTAGTAGAATCACTATTTAATTGAAGTATTATTGTAAGTTCTGAAACCAATTCATTAACAGTTTAAAAATTGTTTAGAATTCAAAGACAGCATTAATTTGATTAGATTTATTAATATAAAAAAAAGAGCAGTATAGAAATGAAATTCACTGATCGAATAACTTACAATTATAGTTGCAAATTTATTTAGATGCTAATTGAAATATTTTTTCTTTTGTAATATTAAAATAAACATGATTTAAATTAACACAAAATAAAATAATTGATTCAATAATCATGATCAATAGTTACCAGAGAACAATCTATATACCTGGAATTCAATAGGACAACAACCATAATAGTTCACACTTTTCGTCGATGATATTCACGAATGATATTTTTTCAATCGGTACTTGATCTCAAAGTTGTTTTTAATACTAGAAATTATCTTATGAAAAAAATTCAATCATGACCAATATCTATTTATATTTTATTCGAAAAAATCAAAAACAAAATTTTATTCAATAAACGTGTCAGAATCTTCATCTTTAAAATCACAATAATCAAATATTGACATTGACGCAATTGCATGGTACGTTGTCACAGAGTTTCGATCACCAGATACACAATCTCGAAAAATAACTAGATTGCCCATACTTCAATTTTATTTTACATGTACAAGTGCATCTAAAAAGCGCATCAACAGTCAGGCAGAGCTCCTGAATCAACTCATGGGTTGTATGACTTGAATTTAATCAAACCAGCTCATCAACACATCTTTGATGTAAATATTTCCAATACCGTTGACTATCACTCTCAATTTTATGGATAAGTACATGCGAAAATAAGAATAACTTTTTAAAGTTGCCGTTTGTTTATTTCGACGTCGTTAAAAAAGGAACACACGGATAACAAGAAAACACAACAACGGGTTCAAAGGAAGAAAAAAAAACTGAAGATTGTTCTGTTGCTTTTTTGTGTGCAAAAGTAACACGTTAAAAAACACGAGTTTTTTTTTCAAAATCTCGTATGTCAAACTACAAACACACATGTCACTATTAAATAGCTCATTGAAGAGATTATTGTCCTCCAGGACGTAACGATGATAAACCAGCACGAAGAATTTCATCAACAAGAATCAAATTAGTTGCAATTGATGTACTTGAATGAATTAATTGTTTTTTGACACAATAGTTGTCATAAATACCTAACGATTTTGGGTCTATGGCTTCACCTTGGAAAGTGGAATTTTATAGATTTTTTTTCCGTATGTATTCAAATCAATACGCATACCTGTCGCAATGTTGATGCCAACTGGTATTTTTGATGTCGCATATTCATGTTGAAGTTTAACAATTGTTTCTTGTTGGTCATGTCCTGCATTTTGAGCAATGGCTTTAGGAATAATGAGTAGTGCTTCAGCAAAAGCTTGTACACCTAAACGTGCTCGTCCTTTAACTTGTTGTTTATATTGATTGAGTGCTTGATGAGCAACTATTTCAAAAGCTCCACCACCAGGTAAAACACAACCTAGAAGAAGAGAGATATTTCTTATCATAAATTCAAGGTGACTAGTTAGAACAAACCATCTTCGATTGCATTGGTAACTGAACGAAGACCATCGCGAAGAGCATCTTTAAGTTGATTTAATATATATTTAGTTGAGCCTTTAAGTAAAACAGTTACTGATTTAGGATTTTTACAACCTTCAACAAATGTAAACTTTTCTTCTCCCTACAACAAAAAGAAACTAATCTTAGGTAATCGAAACGACGAAAATCATGTACTAACCAAAACATGTTCATAAACATCTTCAGCAAAACCAAGGCATTCCTTCGTAAGATTTTCAACCGAACTAAACACAAAAATATTCTGAATCATAATTTTTATTTATTTCTATTTCTTACTTCATAGCTTCTCCGCCACATGCTAAACTTAAGCGTTCCATATTTCGACGTTTAGCACGTCTCAATGCTAAAATTCCTTCTTTAGCCAAAACATCGAGCGAGAATGGATCAATGCCTTTTTGATTGATAACAACAAATGTTTTATTTTTATCATCACCAGAACACACTTTTCGTTTAAGTTCAACTATTTTTTCAACACGATCATCAATAAATTTACGTTCTGATGTAACAAGACGATCACGTTCGGCAGCATTCTTATAGAAGAATCCAGCATTTACTTCTCTAGAAAAATAAAATAAAAACAGAAAATTTTAAATGAATTATTGCAACACAAGACAATGACTTACGTTTTTTCATATTCAAGCGAAACATTACATGTTAAAATGAAAGCATTTTTCAGTGCTTTAGGCATGGATGGATGACGACCACCATGATCAAGTACAATACCACGTACAAGTCGAGAATCAGCTTCTGTTCTATGTTGCATTTCCATAATTTCAACCATATTTAAATCAGTTGGTTTTCCTGATTCATTGATAGCTAATACAGCATCAACAACAATCTACAAAAGAAATATATATATATAAATGAAGAAAAAAAGTGAATTAATACAAACATCAGTTAGAATATCGGCATTTTCCATTGATAATTTTGTACGTAATGAAGTACGAGCTATTTGAATGAGTGTTTCACGATCTTCTGCTATTGGTATTTTAAGTGTATCAATTATTTTTAATGCCTCTTTTTTTGCTAATTCAAAACCTTCGGCAACAATGCGTGGATGAAGACCCTATGACAATAGATCAAATAAGTTTATTTGTGTTCGTTTTCATATTCGTTAATTACCTCGGTAATATAAAGATCAGCCTGTTTAAGAAGTTCACCAATTAATAATACAATTGAAGTTGTACCATCACCAGTTATATCATCTTGTGCTGTAGCTGCACGAGCAATCAATGATGCAGATGGATGTTGAACTTGCTATACACACATGTAATGAAAACTTATGAATAAAATACTTTAAACAAGATTATGACAAACCATTTCGTGAAGAAGTGTGCAGCCATCTTTTGTTATTTTGATATCACCAGCACCTGATACAAGCCTAAAATATCAAAAAATAAAAATAAAACCAAATTAATTTTACATACATTTTCATTGTTCCTTTTGGACCTAAATTAGTTTTAAGCATTTCAGCAAGACCACGAGCAGCTGAAATATTAATTGATAATGCTTGAGCTTGACGAGCACTTTCTGCTTTTGGATTCAATGTTGTAATAGCTGACATGATGGATTGATTTTCTCCTGACTGATTTAATAATCTGGAAAAAAATAAAGATCATTTATAACATATTTTAAGAACCTGACAAAACAAATTAGTTTTCTTCTTTCGTTCGCAGAGAATACTTATAATCAACATGATAATATAATTTTAAAAAATCGGTTTATAACTGACTAATTGATTTCGTTTCATTTATAAATGAAGTATCTGTTCGATTATTATTCATTGTGTTGAATTAGATAGTGACACAGGTAATACGTTTTCTGAGTCATCTTCGATTACTATCAATCTAGACGATGGAATTGATGAATGCTAAAAAGAAAAAACTTCAATAAAATAAATCAAATTATGCTAAAATTACTTGAGCACTTGACATGGAACGAATATGACCTACAAGACCATCACGTAGTTCTGATGTTATCTGTAAAACATGTTTGAGTTGAGCAGGTGGTAACTGTAGAAGTATTGAATATGAATGTGGTCGAGTTTTTTCACAACACTTTATAAAACCTTCCCATATTCGAGGTTGCTTCCATGCCTAAAACATACTTCAGTTTATTTGTGTACAATATTTAATTGACCAGCACTCTATCGAAACTCAATCAGGCAAGTCTACTTACGAGAGGAGCACTAAAGTACCAGTTCATGGTCTTCTTGAAATTTCATCTCTATATATAGGTTATGTAGAAATCATTCTGAATATTTCAGGTTAGAAATTATGATACACTTAAGATATAAAAATTGTTTCATATGCAGAAAGGATTCGAAATATAATTAATCATTTTAAAATGAATTCATATATGACCTTATAAATGACTTTTGATCTATTTATTCAACTTGTATTCTAATAGCTCTCAGACGAAATTGAATTTTAAAAGATAGATTTCAGTTGTGACTATTTCAAATTTCTACTAAGAGCAGTAGGTAGTAGGTTTTTTCCTATTCCAATTCAATAGTAAGACTCAATGTGAACTAATCATTGACTGCAATCGTAGCTTATAAATCTAGATGAGTTCTATATGACAATAAAGCAATTGCAATGCATAGAGGCGATTAAATTTAGGTGTGTTCATAACAAAAAGTTTACTTGTTTTGTTATCAATCGTTGTAAAATATTCATAATGAAGTGAACCATTTTTGGATAAAGACTAAATGCTTGTAAAACAGTTCGCATAAATAAAATAGGAATTGGAGTCATTTCAACAAGTTGTTGCAGAACATCAACAAGAATATCTGAAGTGTAAGTTGAGCATTCATTAAAACATATTGATGTAGCTAGAAAAATTGTTCATTGTATGAGAAATGAAATTTGCAACTCATTCTACCGTTAATAATTGTTTTCAATTCACATTCTTCCAATGAAATTCGATGAAGAGCAATTAACAGCTCAGATGGTAATATAAAATTTGTTTTCAAGGTTCCAGATGAATCTATAAAAAAAAACATGTATAGGAGAAGTTCGTTCACATCAGTCGATTACAATAATATAGGGTTTGAAAAATCTACTGAAAATTTTACGTTTTTGGTAAAATTTAAACGGAACTCATTCAATTTATTCAATGGTTCATATTTTTTTCAAAACTATTGCTTATTTCCTACATTGATTACGAATCGTTTCTGAAGTCTGTTTATAAAAAGAGTATCAGTAAAATCTTGTTACTGATATTACATACCATTTAAACTTAAAACTAGTTTGAAAACTTCTTTAACCATCGGTGGTGGTAATTTTATGAATTTCGGTAATGTATTTATAATGTCACACTAGAAAATGATGTTTAATAAAAAAAAAATAAGATTAATACTTAGTCTATTCAAGCATACTTTTTCTAAACCGGATAGTATTGGAACAAGTGAACGAACATCTGATATGCGTTTATGATATAAATCCTGTATGTTTTCAACAATATCACGTGATGGTGTCACTGACAAAAGAAAAAAAAAACTCGTGTGCAAACTAGAAGACGAAATTCATTAATCTTACTTTGCTGAGTGCGAATATTAGAAATACGTGTAATCAAAGCTTCTGCACCGATAGGACAATTTTTTACCAGTTTTAATAGTTCTGAACTAGTCATACCCATTGGACGTACCTGTATAGAAATACATCGAAAATCGTTAATAAACCAAATATCAAAATAAATTACTGAAGTTTCCAAAATCTGAAGAATTACTCGGTTAATATCTTTATCAACTTCAATATAAATATTTAATAATCTATACGAACAAGTCATTAATGATATATAAAACATTTTTGAAAAAAGAAGTTCTTACGACTGAATTAAGTGATGATTTGATGAAATTAAACTGAGATATAACGATAGACAACGACGGATTGAATCTTCTGTCCAAACATCTGTTGATACTAATAAAAATAAAAGCAATTACTTTAAAAAATATTTCAAATGATTTCCTACTTATTAGTAATTTTTCATTCTCAGAAAATAGTATTTCTGGTGGCTTTGAAGTTCGTAAATATGATAAACATTTCGAAGCATATTGCTAAAAACATAATATTTTACTAACATCCAAATATTACTAACTGAGTATTACTTCAATTGATATTTTAAATTCTTTTTTCTCGTGTAGACTTTGAATAACATTTAGAGAATTATTGCGAATCGAAATATCTTCATTATGAGTTAAGATCAATAATAGATTCAAACATTTTTCACGTATTATTATTCGACTTGTAATTAAACTACGCAGTATATTCATTCCATGATGAGAATAATTCTTTAATAAAATTTAAAAAAAATTGATTTGTTTCAAGAAAATAAAACATTGTGATTTACTTCGTTTTGACAATATCGCTTGAGTATAAATAAAGCATTATCTGTAATTATGGGTGCACTTGTAATTAAACGAGAAAATAGACTGAGAAACAAAATATTACAAGATCAATTACTTAATTATGTTTATTACACTTACTCATCATATTTTTCTTGAAAAAAATATTCAAGTAATCGACATAATATATTATCATATTCAGTGAAATTTTTCTTTTTATTTCGGTCGAATATTGTTAAATACCCATTTGCATAAACATATTCTTGATAAAGCCATATAAATGCAAGATCATATCGTTCACGTACATCAGCAAAAATATAATCTTCATAAACTAATATGAATATTAATTAATTAGTTAGTTTCAGTCAAAACAATGAACATTTGTGAATCATACTATTACGAAAACTTTGCTTAAATAAACAAACTAATCTGGTCATCACTTTTTGTCTGATTTGATCAACACCATGTCCGTCACAAACAGCTAATCGAAAATAATTTAAATGATTCGTTATGAATTAAAAATCATCTGCACAAACCTTCAGCATTAAGCACTCGATGAAAGGAATCCAGTGACATACGTTGAATATCGTTGAATTCCAGTGGTTTAAGGACATTCGATAATTTGAATGATTTAATTATCTTCTGTTGTTTACTTAAGTTCGATATGAAATCTATTGATGTTGAAAGGATTTTATGATCAACAGTCGATGAGACCCACGGTAATAGATCATTACGTTGAACATCTATGATATTTTGTATGGATTTTTCCTGTTTAATATCCTGATCTATATCTAGTTTCACATTCTAAAATAAAACCTTGATATAGCCTATGAATCATGAATAAAACCATTCTTAACCTCAAGAAATTGAACTCTGTAGACAATCGAACAGAAACATTCGATTAAACCTTAGAAATAGCCTCGAAAATAGGACAGTACTCATGAGAAAACATTCCTAATGGTCAAACTGCTTTTTGATTCATAGCTACATTTTTGTCACTCAATCGATAACGGTCGTAGATAAATAAAAAATTTCTTCTGATTTGCATTTGAAATTTAATCGCATTGAATTAGTATGTCTACTTTCGTTAATTTTCATTGTATAAATACAGATACACGTGTATTCCATCGAGAAATTGAATTAGCATTGTGAGAAACTTATATCTTTAAACACAACTGCTAAACAGTTTCTATTTAAAATGTAAATATCTTCACAAGAATATATCCATTCTAGTTCAAATATTAAAATAATTTTTAGTGATTATAACGTGTTTTTTTATTAATTAGCACAGTTCAAATTCGAAACTCTAAAAGGGGTAAGTGCTGGCATCCACCTACTCAGCACTTTTCGTTGCTAGATGCTACCACGTATCTCCTTGAAACTACTGGGCAGGTGCCGAGGTGCTAGCACTTACCCCCTTGGAAATTCTATTATCAACGCTTTCAAGAATTTCATACTCATACAACATTATTTCTTCTCGTAATAAATGCATAGATTAAATGACTAAGCTAACTAGATTTTCAAGATATAATTGTTTCATGAAATTATACAGTGCATTCTCAATCTTTTTTTTGAATGTTTTACGTAAGATTGCGATTACGAATCATTTGCATCACTCCATGCAATTTTGTTTTCGATTAAATTATCTTATGCAAGATAGATTGGGGATGAATATAAGAACAAAATTAATGCAATCAACATACATTCAATACATTCATTGTTTTCGACTTTTTTATATTTTCACTATGATCATTTGAAATAAACTTTCGTTTTGATTCTTGAACCACTTTAGGTGAATATTTGAGAATCTATGATAGAAACTCTAACTAAAAATTGACAAAGATCGAAGAATCTTTACTTCTGCTTGTGTTGCACCAAAATCAACAAGTAAAGTGCTGCATTGTGATTGAATATTGTATGAAGCTGAGTATTTGAGAATATTAAGTAGTTTTGATTTGATTGCTTTATGTACACTACGGACTTGAGAATCAATGAAATTTGAAAATAAATCAACTGAAATATGTATAAATAAGAAGAGCAATTAGAATATTAAATGATATATTACCATGTAAAACTTCAAATGTTTGTAAAATACGACTGATGTAATCTGATCTTTGTCGGGCAATGTTTGATACGGCTTCTATAGCTGCAATTAAATTGACACTGAAATGATGATTAATTCAGAGTAACAAGACAACAATCTATTATACCTAGATAGCTTTTCAGAAAGAATAAATTCAAGTAATTTTTCTATCATCTCTTTTTCTTCTTGTTCCAGTTTAGTTCGAAATAGAATTTCACTATCATTTGCATTCGAATTGATTGGAAAATCTTGCTCATGACGAGATAAAGTAAGTGCCAACATTTCAATAAATTTAATAGCAACTGTGCAAAGACTATAATATATAATTATAAAATAGACTATTTATAGAAAAAACTTCAAAATAACTAACCGATCATCATTTGAATTTAGTATAGATACAATATGATTTTTTATATCAGCCATCATGTCCCACACACTACAAACAAGTTCATCAACTGATTGAGATTTTGACAACCACTAAATAGTGAAATTATATATCATTTATAAACCTACATTTTTTTCTTACTGTTAAGGTCGATTTATAAATTGGCATCATACTAAGAATAAGTTTTTTTTGTACAAATACATTATCATCATGAAGTAATAAGTTAAGACTACCAATTACTTTAACAATAAGTTTCGGATTTTGTTGACTATAAGAAAAAAAATGAAGTCACTAATAACAAAATAAAATTGATTCAACTAACCAAGCTTCTTCAATAAAAGATATTATTGTTTTCTTTATTTCTGAACTTTTATCCGTCTGAAAACTTAATACATCCTAAATAGAGAAAACAACACAGATAAAAATTTTCTTTTGATTATTAACATACCTCAAGAAAATGATTTAGTAAACTTGGATCTTTTCGTAAAATCAATTCTTGGACATGCCGAAGATGCTTTACTCTTGTGCTATCATTTCCATAGAGTAATGCTTGATTAAGTAAATCAACAATCTTTAAAGAAAATATCATAATGAATAAACAATATTGATACATAGGAACAGAAGCAAAACACAGTTTTAAGTGAATTTCAGTTCTATATGCAATGAGTCGATCAGTTTTCAAAATAACTCATGTGGAATAATCGTATGAAAAGTTAGTATGCTCTCCATCGCAATAGAAATTAATGAATTTCGACCATGAGGTTAATAGTCGGATGTTTTTTTGAAAAAATAAATAATTTAGGCAACCACAACAGCAGTTTTTAATGGGTTCGTTCTCATGAAAGCAGAATAGAGATTATCTTCCTTTACAATTTTCTTATATCTGCTGCCCATTAAAAAAAATTTGTGTTACCGACAGCAATCAACTTCGCAACCTTAATTTTAATTAATACGCAATCGATATGTTAATTACGACTCAACTTTGACGATAATTCACCCAAAACCTTTACAAAGTTTCAAAAATAGTAAATTACCGTTTCTTGTATATTAGCTGACATAATTCACTGTAACACTATTTTATCAAAATCTAAAAAGAAACAATGAAATTTTTCATATTTTATGTTTCCATTGAATTTAAGTCTTGTTGATCGTAACGTAATTCATCTAAAATCTCATTAATATCATCAATAAGCTTTATTGATTTTTCATTAATGTCTTGAAACTGTTCATTTTTCTTTTCAATTTTTGCAACAAACATATCATTTGTTAATTGAAGTTTTTTTTCTTCATAATCTTGCAATTGTTCAATATGCTTTAAAATGTTTTTATTATTTTCGAAACGCTTTTTTATCAGTAATATTTCTTCGGATATTCTTGCAAATATGATAGTTATATCCGAAAGAAAAACTTGAAATCCTGGAAAATTGTGAGTATTTAAAAACATTGCTTGTGCATCATAAAGACGTTGATAAGTTAGAGAACGTTGTGATTGAAGACGAAATAATGCTGGTAACAGCTCATGCATATTGCACTCATTTATATTGATATCATCTTCGACTTTCTCCATCTAGAACAGAAATACGATTATATAGAAGAAATTTCTTGTTCTTGTTTTAATAATTAATATACAAAGACAAACCACAAACAAAAATCTTTATTTAATATATTTATCCATAAAACGTCGATGAAACTCACTACGTAAACTATCATTAATAAATTGTGCGACACGTTTTTCACCTGAAGAACCATCAGCTTTTGCACAATTCTTAAAAACAACATCGTCATCCCAACGACGTTTAACACGAAATTCACTATTCGTAATTGGTGCTGAAGGTTTCGAACCAGGATTTAATAATGGATTGCCTTTGAGAATATTCTCCGTACGAATTCTTTCTTCTTCTAATCGTTTTTGTTGTTCAAGCCGAGCTGCTTCTGCGGCACGTTCCTTTTTTATACGACCTAATTCTGCCATAAGTTCAGCTGTATCGTCTTCATCTTCGTCATCATCTTCATCGTCGTCATCGCCTTCTTCATTATTTATTGCTCGACTTTGTGTATTTTTATTAAATTTTGTTTGATGTGATGTTGTTTCTTCATCTGAAGATGATTCATCAAGTGGATCACTGCATAGCGAAAAATAAGAAATTATTTTTTATGTATTTAATTATTATTTTTTTGTTACAGACTCAGCATCAATATTTGTTTCAGTGTGAGTTATTGCAGGTTTAGATCGGCTACTAGTCGTGCCACCAGATGTGATACGCTTTGTGTCAGATGAAGATCGTTGTTTATCACGAATATTGCGTTCACGTTCTTCAAGTTCTCGTCGCATACCTTCACGATCTTTTAATCGTAGTTCTTCTTGTGTATGTTGACCTTTTTCACGATATTTCAATGTTTTATTTGCTGGCATATCGCGCGCCGAATATTGTTTCGACATGCCACTGAGATTTGCTTCACCTCGAGACGTACCACCGACTGCGAAAAAAAAAGAAGTTTTTCGAATTAATCCTATTCCGATGCATAAAAGAAATTTACCGGCTGGTTGAAATGCATTAGTTGCCATGATTTTGAAATGATAAAATCTGAAAAAACAAAAATACAGTCACGATTAAAATGATTATTTATCAAGTTATTCATATGATAAAGGAAAGTTTTGCGAATCAATATATTTCTATATTACTAAGTAACATTTTGAAATGCTTTGTCAGGTATAAATTATGCACACAATGAAACCGTACGTGTTTGTGTTGGAACTAAGTTACAACACTCGATACATACACATATCATCGTTTGGAGAACTTGATATCCAATTAAAGAACGTTTCTCTATATTCATTTAAAAATAAAAGCTGAGCAATTAAAACAACAAAATTTCAAAAAAAAAGTTTCTATGACAAATAAAAGTTTTCTCTCTTTCAATACGCTACAGAGGTCACCACACGTAAGCCGAAAAATCAATGGTTAGAAAAAAAAGAACACTCTATATAATATGATTCATTACGATGATTAGCGGAAAGAAAGAACATTTAAAAATGAAGAAAACTTCTTGGTACTTCTTCAGATTTAGACCCCAGACAGACCAAAAAATTTAAAACTGAATTAACCAATGAGATGACGTAAATCGATAAAACAGAATTAAATCGTCTTTTCGAGACGAATTATCTTTAATGCACCAATCAGATACGAATTCGCTTGACCAACAGAAAAAAACGATTAGCGCCTTCTATATGGACATTTTTTTGAGTGAGGCCAGTCTATCAGGCTAATGTCAGTCATGATATTTCTTGACGTCGAAATCAAAATCGACTATTCTACTCGTTTTCAAGCACATTTTACACAAACAATAAACGATTTATGCTTGTAATATGCATACAAATGGTGGAACTCATGCTCGTGATGCGCTAAAAGATTTTTTTCTAGCAAACCCCATGTAATTTTTATAGGTTCACTACTTAAATATTGTTTTTGTTAATCAATAGTTCTATAAATTATTCAGTAGAAATAAACAATTGTAAAATCTCTTGTTATATTTTCATTAGGAGAATGATTATTGATTTATTGATATGTTTTAAACAGATATAATGTCGTGAAGTTATTAGTAAGATTTGTCAAATAGTACTTGTAAAAAATGCACGAGCACACTAGTACGTCAGCGACGCTTCTAATGCAGTATTACTTTTTCAATGCACTTTATGTCCATAATGGAGGCTTGTCGCCTTATCTGATTGGAGAATTAATTTCTCGGTGTGTACGGGTGTTGAATTAAAACAGAATTAATTCTAACGAAATTTTGGTCTGTCTGGGGTCNCAGCGTTCCGAATGAGAATTCGAAATATAGTGCAATACCGCACTCTTTTTCTGCAGATAAAGTGAGATGTTGCACTCCGTTTCAAGAATCAAAGTGCAGCAAAGTGCAAATGTATAAATTTATCTAGAAAAAAAAAATAATAGTTTATATTTCATACTGTATACTTTTCTCTGCATGTATACATATAAATAATAATCAAAAACAATACCTAAATCATCATCCAGTCACAAAATAAAAAATACATCGACTTCTTCGTGATTAATCGTCGATTTTCGCAAGAAAAATCTCAAATTTCAACAATTTTATCGCGAATTAACAGTCCGATTAATCTTGAGATTTTATCGCGATAAATCGTCGATTTTCACTTTACTGTTTGCATCGGTAATATTATGGGAAATCGCACCATATCATTCATCTTCTCGTCTGACTGTATCTGTACCTTTATCTATTTCAGTGCTCAAGCTATTTGGCTCTGCTTTTCGCCCTTTTTCTATAGATTATTTTTCTTACTTGTTGATTTGGCTATTTCTCTAGAAGAAGAAATATAAAGAAAATGAACTCAATGAGGTCCCATGATAGACAGTCTAATGTCATCCGCATACGTCATCAAAGCTGACGTTGTTTGATGAGTCTTGATTTTGTTGGGAAAATTGATAAAAAATCATCAGTTTTGACGATATATCGCGATTTTGAGGATATGAAAAATCATCATCAAATCGCAACATTCAGTTCTTTTAACGGTTTCTACAGGCATTGAAATGATGTTATTTCAATCGGTCAAAATTCTTGAAGACGGGATCGATGATGGTGATGAATTATCATCAATAGTTTCGATTTGGATCTCGTTAACATTTTCTTCAAGTAATATGCATTCTTCAAGTGAAATCACTGCATTATTCGAAGTCATTTGGTTGTTTCTGTTATTTGAGTTTTCTTTTGATTGATCGAGTGATGATCTGGTTGATTGAATCAAAAACTTTTCTAGTAACGTTGTTTGAAGCTGTTTGGATGACTGTTCTTTAGTCATTTTCGGAAATAAGAAAAAGAAAAGACTATTTGCGTGAATCGAAGAACATAATAAATAGGAAAATTGATTGTAAAGATGAAACAACCAATATAAATTAAGATATAGAACAAAGTGAAAAATGTTATAACAGAGTGCAGTACGTGCATTCTATTTTTTCGAGTAAAGTGCAAAATAGCGTGCAAATCAAAAAATGTGCGTGAAGCACTCACTTTGATTTTGCTTGTTGCACTCATCATTCGGAACACTGNAAAATAAACATCGCTACTCAACGCAGCGTAGTGGATTACCCCTGACAAGGTTGTTTTCCGAACCATTCTACTTGAATTGACCGAAATCGGGGGTCTCAATAAAACCCTTATAACTCCTCAACTAAATGAGATAGAAAGTTCGGCCTTGTCTAGATCGAAAGAGAACATTTGTTTCTACCGAATGGTCATGAGAGACTCCATAACAATATAAGAATTGCGTTCAAAATATTGTTTGCAAAATGTCCGTTGGAATTTCATCTGATTGGTCCATTATGAACCAATCAAATTTTTGCATTGAAATCTGCCCTCAACATTTCTCTGTCCAATGGTAAAAACCGCAGGTGTCTAGCATGTTCCTATCAAACGTTATTCGAAAAACACTCACGACTCTTCTATTTTGAAATGAATATTGGTCTACTTTAATATTCTTGTTTGATAACCCTTTTGTACATATACCTGATGAATTTCTGTATGAAAAAAAACTTTCAGGCTTCTAATAATAAGATGAGAGTTGTTAAAAAATAGATGCTAAATAATAGATGATATGATTTAAGTCATTATGAAATAATTTTCTTTTAATGGTGATTCATAAAACTTCATTTAAATCGACAGTAGAAGAAACACGTGAGCCAAGTTTTCCTTATCTGCATTGTTGGCCCGAGTTAATTCTTTTCTATTATTACTGGTTATTGTGGCAAAGAATCTAATGAAATTCTAGTCATGCGCTAAACTAAACCATTTAGCCAATTATTGACATCATATTAATAAAAGAAGTTTTTGAATATTGTTTTTTTGTAATTTATTTAATTAACGACCAAGATTCTTTTGGATTTTCACTCATGAAGTACATTTTCATTCTTATGATCTATAAGATTAGTCGCTTAAAATCGTAGAATATTTAATTATAATCTTGAATTTCATTTGATGTAACTCCTTTCTTGCCTGCCTGATAATGATGTAATCTTAAACCCAATGACTAGGATTGGCACTAAAGCTGACATTTGTTTTCGCACATCTCTAGACAACATATAAATATGTTTATCAATTTGTTTTCTTATAATTATGATCCTATCGTAGATACGTCAGCATCACCATATGGCCCGCATAGAATTGAAAACCGTGTTAAGAACCAAACACCTACGATACAGCCAAAGCCTGTCGGTCAAAAGCAACCTGAATCACATCGTGTACCTTCTAAACCACCTGTTAATAATTCTCACGTTCGATCGCACGCAACAGATGACCAAATAGCTCATAAGGCTAGAGCTAACAGAAGAAAACTCCCTAAAGATGTCAAAAATAATACATCATTTTAACCAAGAACTATTTTTATTATTTTTCCTCTTTCTTTTTTGTTTGGTACATGCAGACGAGAAACTTATATAATACGACTTCCATTATTTGAATTCACTGCTTATATTTTATCAACTAAACTTTCCTCTTTTTCAATTTGTTTTTTATCGTGGACAAATGCATTATATCAAGACTAATAAATTGGTGATTTTTTTCATTCTGATCATTTAAAAATATCTGCTCACAAAAAAGATAAAACACACGTACAAGAAAAAAATTACACATCAGTGGCAAGTTTGCTCGCGCCATTACCAACTCTGGTAGTCATTGGGTACAATGAGTTACGAATAGATTGTTCTTGTCCTCGAAGATTACTTGATGCTGGAATATATGATTGTTTAGTCAACAACTGATTATTCATAGGTAATCGATTTTGATCAATATTAGAAACTGTCTCTAATGTAAAACCTTCCATATCAGCAAAACGAACACGTTTTTTTTCTGTTAAACCATCACTTGATTGACTTCTTGCAGTTGCACGAGTAAGTAATTCAGTTTGGCGTCCACAATCATCATCGTTTTCAAAAGCAGGTTGAGTCGGTCGATAACGATTAGCATCTAGATTTCTTCGTTGACTTAACATTGATGGTGATGACGAGTTATCATCAGATAAATATTCATTTGTTGCACCTCGTAAATAATATTCATCATTACTATTATTGGACGATGATCGTGTCAATACAGATGGTAAACTTGTTTGAATACGTCGATTCGAAGAAGTAAGCACAGAATAAGCATGATCAGAGGCTTTTGTGTCATGTTCGTATGTTAAATCTCTTCCAGAAAAATCTGAAGTAGATTGTTTGATTGGAGAAGTTAAAGCTGATGGTTGCATTCTATTAAAATAACTTGTTAATTTTGATGAATTCGATTGATTATATAATTGATCTGTAGGTGTCGTCGGAAACGATGATGTAGCAGACATTCCATAATTAGAAGTTGTAAATGGTACTATACGGCGTGGTAATACTTGTGGTTGTTGCATATAAATGTGTGATGGTTGTACTAATTCAGCTGAAAATGAACGTTTTAATTCATAATCATTTGGAATATAACCAGTATAAGATGACACTGATGGTTGTGGAGTCCTTCGCAAATCAATTACTCTATCCGATGAATTTGAGCGAGTAGCAGTTGTTGATAATTTGATTGGTAATGTTGATGTAACTGATGATAGATCATCTCGATCATTATAGTATCTAAATGTTGAACGAGATTCTCTAGTTGATTCCCTAGTTGATTCATGCGGGCTATTATTGTCATTTATTATTATTGAATTTGCAGGTAAATGTGGTGCTCTAAGTATACCATATCTATGATCATGTGGATGCGAAGTACTCCGATGAATAGGATTATATAAAGATCTCGACGGTGATCGTAAGTTTGTTTGATGAGATCTTGATACAGGTAGATTTTGTGATCTTTGCACAAGGGTACGACGACTTTGTCGTTCTTCTGCACGCATACGTTCAAATTCTTCAGCGGAAACATAGAACTTACGTCCATGACGATAGACAGGAACAGTATTTATTGACACAGGTATATCACGTAAATCCATGGGTGAAAGCGAAGTTTGTGGATATCGATGATGACAGTGACGATATTGTGAGTTCTCCAAATATAAGCGATCCTATTTAAAAATTAGGAGGAAAAAAACATAATAAGATTTGATATATTACTGAATATGATGAATTAATCTGTTTTTGACTCATTGTTTTTTCTTTCTAATGTCACAGAAATAGAAAATCAAAGAAACGATAGGATAATGTCAAGGTGAAAAAACTTACAAGATGTCTCTGAATTTGTTGATCATTGTTTTCATCATCTTCATTATTAGCACCGGACGGTGTTGGTCGTGCAAAATTTAAAGTTGTTGTCACCATTTAATGTATAAAGTATATAAATGTATTCAATGATATTTTGCACAATCTAGACAAGTAAAAATAAATCGAAATAATAAATGCAACAATCGTCTTGTTAAATTTATTTCTCTTCGAAAAATTTTGTCAATATTCATATTTTTATTTGGATATTTTTCGACGACTAATATTTATGATTAATCGGCTTTTCGTGCATATAAATGAATACACATACGAAATAGTAGCAAACATTGTAATTTAATACAACTGCTGTTGTTATCGTCTTCGTTGATATTGCTATTGTTGTTGTTGTTGTTTTTGTTGTTTTACTCTTATTATTTCGTGTCTTCATCATTCAAGATGTAAGACAAAGAAAAAACTATTTTTTGACTTTTATTCAAAAATATTTATTGAAAGAAAACATTCTACTTAATCAACTCATACTGCCAAAGATCTATTAGTAGGTGGCACTTGAATTCGTCTTTTTTTTTTCTATGCTCCTTTTTGATGAATAACATGTTTACCTCACTATATGCCAAATATATATATATATTTATATATATATATGTGATTGTATGACGAAAAAATATGAGTCGTAGAAAAATGAAGAGAAGAAAAAGAATCGATGACAGTGACTCTTACCGTTGACTAACGTCAGCTAGTTTCATAATCATAGTGTAACAACGGGACCAACCCATCTTTCAGGGTCATGTCATTGTCGTTTTTTTTACAGGCACATGCGTAAGAGCGTGCGTTCTTTTCAAAATTCTTCCCTAGGTTTTTTCTTTTTTCTTTTTCTTGTCTTCATTCTGTTCTCTTTTTTCTCCTTCAACTTTCTATATTTTATTTGAAAAAAAAATATATATATTTATATACTTGCTTGTGGCACTCTCACACATTTGCATTGAAACTCGGTAAAAGAATACAAAGGATCAACTAAAGAAGTCTCCGATTTTTTTTCTTATTCTCGTTCTCTCTCTCTCTCTCTCTCTCTCTCGTTACCTTTCCGTTCTTTACCAAAGATCGCAATAAATAAAATTATGCAGTCGTATGTGGGTTTGACCTTGAAAGTTGCACTACGCTACGAGCAAGGCCAACTGTTCTCTCTTTTAAAGTTTGTTTCGCAATCGATCAATAGTTGAGCAATACAAGTATATATGGAGATGTTTGATGCGACAATAATCTTTAATACTATTCTCTTTCATCTCGTAGATTTTCATATTGACATTTGACGAAGAAATAAATCGAATTACTTGATTCAATGAAACAAAGAAACGCTTTTGTTCACTTTGTTCATTGAAACATTAAATAAGAAAATGACCAGTTTTGATGTGCTTTTCAAATTATATGATTGTGACTTATTCTTTGCATTGATCATTATTTAACAAAACAGAAATAAATGTCATATGTATTAGTTTTGGATTAGTAGTGATTTTGTAGATTTTCAAATAGGTTACAGCCATCTTTCGATAATCGAAATATTCATTCACTTTCTTTTAAAGCTTTCGTCTACTCAAGAATTATTTTCTAAACAATGTTTTCTCTCAATTATTAAAAAATTGAAGAGACATATTATGAGATGTTATTCTATTAGTTGTATCATCTCTTTGCTTATAAATGAAGACTATTGCTCCAATCATTAATATGATATTAAGATTTACAAATTTTCTATGAATAGGATAATTTGTAAAAATTATTTGGTACAAATCATTAATGAAATAAAAATTCAATGACGTAATGATCATGATTTCTTTTCTACAAATATGCACATGCGCATAAATGTATTTATTGATTCGATAATGAAATGAAAACATGTCAATAAAAGAAAACTGGAAGGCATCGTAGTGACACAAGAGAATATTTACGAAAATACTGTCTCAAGTGTAATTCATACAATCAATAAAATACAAGCGAATTGAATTTCTTCAAATTTCAAATGCAGTCACAATCTAATCATGTATGAAAATCGAGCGGCTGACTTCAAGGACATTTGAATATCATCTTTTATATAAAAAATAGTCTTTGTGAATAATGATAAGAGGTTGTGATCGATTGACAAAACAAGATGATATAATTCAAAAGGTCAAACTATTGAGTGAAATAAGTTCACATCGTCTAGTCACATAGATAATGGTAATAGCCAATGATATTTGAATATCATTTAATCATTTGAAAAACTATTCTACATTATCAATATGCTTTCTTACATTGACTAGCTATAATGTCATCAGCTGATGTTGATGTTTGACAGCATTGTTCAATTTGATGATCGAATTGTTCCGACTATATGCTGGTATTTGTTTTCTTACATGAAAATAAATATGATAGAATCGAATGACAAAACTTGAAATAAATAGAAACAATCTTCTTAGAAATCTTATAAGTTATGTTATTCTTTCGTGTATTATCATAGTTATTTAATCAAGTATATGCCAGAGCGTACAATGTGTGACGTACTCCACAGTGCCGAGACAATAGGTTTTTTTGCAAAGAATTATTAAGAAATAACTTTCCATTGTTTTTAGCAAACAAAATCTGTAATTAAAAAATGAATAAAAACTGATTCATGTCTAGGTACAATTTATACATCTATTACTTCTCAATAGATTAACGTTTCTTTTATTGAGTCGCTCCATAATTTGATTCAATGGTTCTTAAAAAATTATTTTATATAATTTGATCTATGAGTAGTATCTTGTGGCGATGGCGTTTTCTCGTTTTCCCTTGCGTTGACGGCAAGAATTGGAAACGACAAAGGAAATAATATTGAAAAATCACAATTCTCGAAAATTGTTTTTATGTTTTTTCATTTCAATAGTATCAAAATTGTTTTTTCAAAAATAAAAAAATCTTCAAGTCAATCGCATTTTATATTGTTCAGAAATAGATTTCAACGTTCTTTCGAAGACTTTCTCATCACCTTTCAATTAAAATACACATAAACAAAACTTCGATAAATTCATTCATAATTCATTATCTTGTGAAGTATGATGATTAGTTTCTTCTCTTGAATCTGTTCATTTTTGCATCAGTTCTGTTGATGTATGTATATTTTTTCTCTCTTTTCAATGTGATTCAATCAATGGATGAAATATTTCTGTTCACCCAATGTTAATGCATTACTTGTGTTAATGGTGAACTGAAGATCGATCTGAAATATGCACAAGTTTTTCCTAAATAAATTTCCAAAAAATAAAAACAATCATCGATCTCGTATTATACGTAATCAATCTATTATTTTACCATATCGTTGATATTCACTTGTTAAATATAAATATGTTCTATCTAACACATGAACAGTCGGCTACAAGACCTGCTGTTTATTTAGTAGTTCATGATTCCTTATGCAAATCTTTTGTCTTTTTTCTCTATATTACTAATATGTTTTCCTTTCTTGCCCAACAATATTAATACGAATACACAACGACACTCATCTAGCAAGATTAAAAAAATATTCATCAACTCTTTTCTCAAAGTTCTATGATTTTTTAAAAACACTTTTCAGATGTGGGTTCTGATAATGGTTTATATTTATCTTCGAATATAACAGGTGAACATAAATATAACTATTTTCCTTATTGAATATGTTGACATGTATCTACGATCAAGTAAATCGATATAAATTTATAAAAAACTTATTTGTTGATAATTTAAACTTTCATACAAAATAAATCAAACCTAATAATCGAACCACTTAGGGAAGTCTATCAAGTAAAATAAATATATTGATGATTAAAAAACGTTTACATAAAAGAAGAATGTTGATTGTTGAAAACTTTTTACACGGGTCTATCTTGTTAATATTGATGCTGCATGTTCGGATAGTTAATTCTAGTGCCATGGAATACTGATATCAAGAAATCGATGCTAATTATCAAAAATATATGTAATAACTTGAAGATACATAGTCTAATGTTTTATTGAATAATTACATATCGTTTCGTTATTTAAAACTGAATATTGTTTCCCAGACTATAAAAATATGACCTAAAAAGAGTCTGCACTTGTTCGTCAACATCACTAGAGTAAACAAGACTAAAATATGACACAAATGACAGTGAGGTAACTATGATCAAGAGATTCATATAGCAAACATAATCTCAGTGATTGTATTACAAATACGACTAAAATGATCATGCACTCAGTATGACTGAAACTGATTGTATAAAGTGACATGCGCAAATCGTATGGATGAAAGGATTCAGAGCGATTGGATTACAAACTCAATGCCACGCATATATGTGTATGTTCAACTGAGATATAAATAGTAAAACTGCGCGATGCCTCCATCTGAGAATAAATTATACGTATAATTAGCAAAATAAAAACTTAGCGAATTGTGAAATTAATATATTTTTAAAATTCAAATAATGATGCGATATAACCTACGATGCAAAAGTATTCGTACAAATGTTTGAGATTATTGCAGAGCGAGGATGAATCATAGAAATTGAATTCACATGTCTTCTGGTAGAGTGAAAAGACCTCTTTTAAACGATATATGATTTATTCATTCGTAAATAAAACTAAGACTGACGCACCAAAAATATGGCGGACTTGTAAAATGAATGGTTACCAGATGTACCAAAACTTCTACGACAGTTTTTATTTTTTCGCATATATCTCGGTAATAGAACATGATAAAATCCTTATGTTTTGTTTAACGATCCGTAATGAAAAGCTCTATAAAAGATGTATATGAAAATCTCTGTTAACCGGTTCTTCTGCTGTTTTCCATACTCAATATGAACACCCCACACGGTAGGGAAATGCCCCAGGGTGTTGAGCATAATAAAAATGTTGGGTAGACGCTTTTTGTTTGGCAATAGAGACATGTTCATACAGCTTATGTAAAGCTTCTCATGGCGCATCTTTCAAAAACAAATCGAGCTGTTATCATTTTCTCAAGCTGAAAACGAAAAAGTCTTCCAAACATTTTTATTATGTTAGGATATTACACTATCGTGTATGTTACTCATATTAAGTATGGAAAACATCATGAGAACCATTTAATATGGATTTCTTTATACTTTTTTTTATAGAGCTTTTTTCGACGCATTTTTCAATGAAATCAAGATTTTATTATTTTAGAAGGCTGATATATATATATATATGGGAAATAAAAATGTCGGAAAACCTTTTGGTACATCCGGTAACAATTCATTTTACAAGTATCCCATATTTTGTGTGCATCAGTCTTAGTTTTATTTATGAATGAATAGGTCATACATCGTTTAAAAGAGCTCTTTTCACTCTACCAGAAGACATGTGAATTCAATTTCTATGATTCATCCTCGCTCTGCAATAATCTCAAATATTTGTACGAATACTTTTGCATCGTAGGTTATACACAAAAATTAGTGTTAGTGTCTAATTATATTGGTATGATGTATAGTTTTAACCTACATTCTTCTAATATCACTGTTCAAAAATAATTTTTACAGCAACTTGTAATATACCTGTGATATTACTCAATTTCAATTGTCTGAAACTTCAGCTAATCCATTTTTATAGTGACATGCGACTATATTTGTACGACTATTTTGTTAGTTTAAGATCAAACTAGACACTACAAGATGAAAACTATTCGCTAACTAAATAATCAAAATATTCTTTTGCCTTGTATCAATGGTTATTATTAGAATTCGTTCGAATCAGGTGTTAGATAAGGAAACTATTCTAAAAACATGATCAATATTAGTATGTTTTACAATTTTTAACGCTAAAATTAAATTGTATATCATAATTGAGTATTAGAAAAACTCAAGGGGGGAAAAGCTCATTTGGGCATTCCTAGTCATTCCTATGGCTCGGATTGAGTTTTCCCCCCTTGTGTTCTATACATTGATATTATCATATAGCTCTTGATATTATTGATTACAACTATGATAATATTCGAGTGGATGCGATGAACTTGATCTTCAATCAAAAACTTGAACTTACTGTTATTGAACTGCACATTTTCATCAATGACGTCGCTCCATTAATGTCCACTTTGTCATAGAAGAAGTGTCTTTTTGTTGAAGATTTTTGGAGCCCTTATTTAACCTATCATATTGGCAACTGTATCCCATATATTATTTAATAATTCAAACTATTTTCATTGTTCACACCTGCATCAATACTGCATAATTTTTTAAATTCAATAGAAGCAAAGTTTTGTTAGCACCAACAGAGAAATTCATCAAATTTTGTTTTCTATTATCTGTTATCCAAATAGTATTATTCGTTCTATCCTTGAGAACCTCTTCTCTTCTCTCGAAATACAAAATTTCATGTCTTATTAAAAACTATCAAAATCTCGAATAGTCTTAGCTGCAAGAATAAGATCAATAGAATAGATAATCCATCAAAATGAATAACATTTAACAATTTAAGACTCGATCAAGTCATTCTAAATATCATAATTCACATCAATTTAAATTCATTCATTCATTCGTTCATTCATTCACTGAATTACTTGTATATTGCCTATGTATTTACACCCTCCCATAAATCGATTATTTTTTATTTTTATTTTATCTTATCAAGTTTTAGTAATATGAACAACATTCATTTACGTTTCATTATAACTTCAATCGAATGGTAATGTGAATTCTATTCAATATCTAATGAGATATTTCGTTCACTGAACAAAAAAAAAATGAAGAAGAAACAACTAAAGTACGATAGATCACGTGTGTTTATATCGTCTGTCCAAGATCAGATCAACCTGTTTGTATTTGTCCTTCTTTTCGTCCTCTGAACAACGTCAAACACATATAGTATATCTATCATCTATCCATACAATTATTGATAAAGAAGAGAAGTAGAGGAGGAAGACGAGGAGGAGGAGAAAAAAATAATCGTCATCTTCTTCGTCACCTATCACGAATATTGCTTGCTCAGGTTTGTTCTGTTCATACATGTATGATAATGGTCATTTATTTTCATTTATACTCACGTACGAACCATCATCAACTTATTTGAATAGTAAGAGACAATGGCAGATAGATATATGTATGAATCTGTAATAAACGTATTAACTTACGCTTGTGACACTTATCATTGATAGAAACAAAATATCAAATCAATTATAGTTTTATAATAAAAAAAATCTAGGTATGTTCATCTAACAATTCTTTAACATATGGCAAGTTGTTACATTTTGAAACAGAGTAAATGACAAGTGCGATATTCATACAGTTGAATAAGCAAAAAACTGTATTAAATAAAATCGATACTTTTCAATCAACAACAGAGAAATGTATGCTCTTCGTTTTTTAGTATGTCCTCCTTTCAAAAATTACTCAACCGTTTTCTTGGTCAATTTGACGGATCTTACGATCCAAATATAATTTCTAAAAATTCAAGTGATCTAAATCTATCAACACTACAACGTAGCCGATCATTATCGAAAGTAACTAATGCACGTCGACAACGTTCATTTGATGTATTTAAAAGTGCATCTTGTCTATCGTGTGGTATTAATGAACAAGATCAACAATTATCCATGAATAATAATGATAAACTTGTATCGATATCATCAAAACATGAATATAACTTTGAATCAAAATTCTTAGTTAGCCATAGTAATGAACTTTCGTTCTTACGCCACCAACAACAGCAACAGCTAATAAAACAAAAAAGGCGAGCAAAAACAAAATTAATCATAATACGTCATGGAGAACGTGTTGATGCCTTATTTGGTGATAGTTGGTTTCAAGAAGCATTTGATCAAGCAGGAAATTATCGACGTTTTCATACAAATTTACCTATTAGTTTACCCTATAGACAAAATTTTCAAGATTATCGATATGATCCACCATTAACAGAACTTGGTTTGATTCGTTCATTTCGAACAGGTTTCATCATTTGATATTTTCTTTTTATCATTACTGATTTTGTGTTTTATATTTTTTCAGGTGAAGCACTCTATCGTACAGGTCTTCGTATTGATCATTGCTATTCATCTCCGTCATTACGTTGTATTCAAACAGCCGATGCTATTCTGGACGGAATGAAATTACGTACATTAGTACCAATTCGTATTGAATTGGGTCTATTTGAATGTGGTTTATGGCATAAAAGTGTTATACCACATTTTATGTCAATCAACGAGCTTGTTCTTAACCGTTTAAATATTGAAACATCGTACAATAGTATTCAAAAATCTTTATCAACAGATGAAAACGAATATGATTATTATGAACGATCACATTCAATAATGCGTCAAATATTATTAAAACATGATACAAATGATATGACGATATTATTTATTGGTCACGCACCATCATTAGAAACTTTAACACGACAATTAATTGGTGCAAAACCGAGACCTAATGAATTAACGCAAATAGCACAAAAAATCAATTATCTTTCATTGACAATACTTGAAGGACAAAGGAATTCATGGACATTTGTTGATGCTATTCTTGCCAAACAAACTTGATGAATAGGCTTTCCTTTTCTTTTCTATTTTATTCAATGTAAAAAGAAATCAACAATGAAAGATTGAGAGTGATTAAGTAAATAAAAGCGATAGGTGAATAGTCTAAGCTTGAGAAAACAATAATTATAACTAGGACGAGCAGATCTTTTATGGATGTTTTTTCTTCTCTATATAATCAATCAATGAAGAATTTATTTAAATAACTGCATTCGACATTTTTTCGAAATATGCGTTTTATAAGTTTGTATTCGAAAATTATGATTTTTTACTTTAGTTAATATTGAAGAATGATAATATGAATGCAACATGTTCTTCTTGATGTATCCTATCACAAGTTATGTTTCACAACTTGTTAAATCTTCATGAAATTTTCATATGATTGATTAAAAATAAATCAAAGTTTTTCTTGCATTAAAATATCAACAACAACAAAAAATAGAAGATATTCATCGAAACGAAAGTTAGTTGAATAAATAAAGAACATATGACGATTCATCATTTTAGTGACGATAGAAAAATAATATACGAGAAGTGTATATTATTGATGTAACTAAATATATTTTGCAACCATAGTTATATTTACAGCAAACAAATCAATCAACTACAATGACAGAAATCAATAAGTAATTCATTTTTTTCTCGTAGGCCATATGTATATATTTCGTTTCAATGATAGATCGCTGAACTATCGAAATCAATATTTAATTGCACTACCAGATTCAATCAATAGAAAACATCTATTAGAACAACGGGCTAGTAATGAATTATGAAGAGCTATGGCTAGAAATGAAATGCTCTTTTAAACATATGCATCGATTGGAATGATTTTCTAGATATATTTTTCAAAAATAGACGCAATGATAGCATTTTAACTAACGTTCTCGCTCGATAGTTTCATGATAACATGTTGCGTTTTCATAGTTTTGGAATCGTTTTTTTTGTATACACAGTTGGTGATATCAGATCTAATAAGTTCATTTATGAATTGAAACGTCCTACTCAGATTTTTATTAATATCTATGCAAACGAATCCTTTTTGTTTTTTGTTTGTTTGTGATTCTATGATATTTATCGCCTAAACTTTAGCATCATCAGTGATAACAAAGAATACAAAAACAAAATTACCTAGCCTTTGTAAGAAAGTGGATCCAAGAAATATCCATTTCTTAAACAAGAACAAATCAAGCTCAAATATTATAAACGAACAAAATAACGCTAACAAGAACATGGAAAGACAATAATAGATTTGATCAAGACTGTTTAGAATTGTCAGCTATTTAACTATTGGATGTTGTTGATGCTTGTTCTCCTAATCGTGCTTCGGCTTGTTCCTGCATATCAATCATTTTTTTTGATTGTATTTCTGCAAAATTCATTGCTATGCGTTGATTAAAATTAATAAATTTCGATGCACAATGAGATGAACAATCTATCTAAATGCACAAAAGAACTTTATATCTATGCATGAAATAAATAAATATGTATATCCTTGATTCATTTTACTACTATCACTTATTGTAATCATTCAAATAGTGATATTCTATGAGCAAATACAAACTAATTTAAATATAGTTCTTGAACTTACTTCATCATCAAGTAAATATCGATAGTTGAATGTGTAAATACATCGATTGAAACATTCTTCAACAATACGATTGTATGTCTCAAGAAATTCACGAAGCTATAACATCAATTTTAAGCAATCAAACATCATTTTATCATATACAACTTACAATTTGATCTTGAGAAGCCATATATGTATAATTTTCCTTAAAATCTAGATTTCAGAAATAGATAAATATTTATCATGATTATTTTCTTACAAAATATTGACTTTGATAATGAACGTGAAATGAATTCTTTCCTTTTTAGCATGTTTTCATACACGAAAAAGACACGGGAGAAACAAAAATTAAAAACAAATATCATCAGATAACAAAATAAGTACAAAAAAAAGGTTTTTTATTCACTATTGCATTCTATGTAACTTATAACCAGAGATTTTTGAATCAGTCGAATGACTCATTCGTTTATTGACTAGGAAAAGTGATCTATTTTGTCAAATATCAAATAAACGACCAGTACCATTGCGTAATATAGTTTATATCGATGTTGATGCTACATTATTCGATCTATTCATAAAAATACCAAATTTAATAATGAAAAATAAAACGATAGAATCTATTTTTGCCGCATTTCATTCTTTCATTCCATGAAAATACTTTATTGAGACTCTAAATAAGTAATAAGAAATTTTTAATCCGTTGACAACGGATAATATTCCTTCTGTTTTATTAGTGTTAGTCATTTATCTATAAAAAATATATTTCTACTCTATCCTTTGTACAATTCTGACTTGTCTAGTGTAAGACGATAGGCAAAATTCTTATTTTTTCTTTTTCTATCGTAGAGAACATTTATGAAACAGTCAATTACACTCAAGTCGATTTATTTCATGATTCTGTTAAATAAAATATGAATGCTCAGAAATAGTCGTTGATTTGAAATAAGTACAAATAAGACAAAATAGAACATAAAAAAACCTTGTCTAATTAAATCAAATAATATCTGATAGCTATTATTCTTGTTAACTTGGTTAAAAAAGAATGAACCAAGCCTTTTGATTTACATTTATTGCCTCTTCAACCCAGATATTACTCAAGTTGATATAATTGTTTTTGATGCAAAAGTTGAAATAAATTTCTTTATACTCATCGAACGATCGACGATGCTTTACTAAATTGAATTGATTAGCCTTAAACTTTTGAACTCATTCTAAATCTTATGAAACCACAAAGCGAGCTTATATTATATTTTGTATAGGAGATTCATTCGACTTTATCCTTGTGAAAATTTTTTATTTCAATTTTGTTTCAAAACATTAGTGATGCGTCAAATGAGAATGAGATGATAAGCATTCATCTATGTTCGTGATTTATCATTGAAAGTAATATTTTTCGAATGATCATTGGTTATCTAGAATTCATAGAAGAATTCAGCTCAGGAAAAATGATTTGTTACTGATTTATCATTAATATATACATAATGAATACGAAAACCCCACAAGTAACATACGTACAATTTACAACCATACATAATAGTACATTCGTACTTGATTATCAAGGTTTACGCTTAGTAATTCAATGAAATAAAGCTGTAAAACGAAATTTTCGAGAGAGTAAGGACAAACATTTGTTCTATTTTTCATCGGACATTAATAATATATCTATGTGCCATACATTTTGATAGTTTTTCCATTCATGATTTCCCTTTCTGTTCTAAAAGCTTATCATATTCTGTATTAGAAGTATCTATGAATCGTTAAAATTAATATGATTAACACCGAAATGAGAAAGCCTAAATTGGGATCGACTTCAAAGATAAAGATTTACGTATATAGTAGTCTATGATAAAAATAAACTTCTTTCTATTGTACTTTTTGTTCAATTCAATTTTAAATATTCTCATGTTTCAAATGAAATCTCTATTGACACATTTCATAGAATAACATATTATGAAATCAAATATAAAAATTCAAATCTCATTTTATATCATTAGAAAAAGAACTCACTAATCTCCGAATTAAGTTGTAATATACTGAAATCTGTTGTGTTTTGATTAACCGAAAAATCAGTCATATTTTCTTTATTTAAGAAAAGCACCAAATAAACGCCGTTCAATTTTATAATAAGAATAAGAATAATTTTTACTTACACAATACACTTAGTTGTGCTTATCAAAAGATTTCCATGATATCGCTCAAAATAACTTGAAACAAATACACCAATTGTAAATACAATAAAAACAATTAGTGAAAGCAAATAGAGTATTTAATCGAATTAAAAACGTATGCCTGATATATTTATCTACAAACATAAGTATTGTACGTCTTTGTTTTGTCTTTCATAAGAAACACACCGAGGGCAAGCGTAACAGAAAAAAAATATAGGACTAGTACAAAATGAGAACAAGAAAATTATAAGAAAAATAATTATAGCTATATAGAAATGGAGTGTTTAGAAGAGTATGATATATATATGTATAAATATACGTTAGTATTCAAACTGAGATTACGTCCAATGTCCAATAAAATGGAAAATTTATGTTAAAACTCGAATTTGTGTGTAAATCAATATTAAATTCAGATTCAAATTGATTCTCTTAGATGAATCCATGGCATTGCAAGCAATACAATCATAACTCGATTAAGCAAGTTTGAATCCGTAGAGTTATACAAGACTTTTTACAAAGAAAATGGTCTATTCTAAACTTTTATATAATTTATTTGTTAAACCATAAGAGCGAATCAAGAAGAATACGCATTTAATATCAATCTACAAATCGATTCGAATTTCACCGTGAATTTTGTCTGCGCTAATCCGATATTTGACATGTCTAATCTCGGATTCAAGATTGAACGTAACATCAATTTCGAGACGCTAGCATATATTTTCTTAATCATTCGGATAGATCAACTATCTTTTATGAGTTGCTAATAGTTCATCACAAATATTTGTCAATTCAACGTTTTCTTTTTTCTAAACAGAAAATTTAAGAAAAATAAATCAATATTTTTCGTTAAAGTAGACGATTTTTCTTTTTACCTTCTGTTCTAGTTCTTGTTTAACAGATTTTAATTCCTGTTCTAGGGATTGTACACGTAATTGCGAGTAACGTAACTGCGTTTGAATGCCTTCTACTTCCGATGTATTTACTCGTCTTAATCGTTCAATTTCAACATTAGCTCTAGAAAAAGCAGTGAAAGAAAAGAGAAATAGTTTGCTTTTTACTTAAAGATAAGTTTCTATATACTCATTTAATTTTTCTTGTGCATGTTGTTTAAGTACACTATATTTTTGTTTTTGTTCTTCAGTGTAACGAACAGACTCTTCTGAAAAACGTTTTAATGTATCTGTATTCTAAAAATAAAAGATTCTTCAATACCGTTTTGTTTTGTTTTAATTTTTACGAACCGTTTTATGCTCATTTATGATTAATTTCAGTTTTTCATTTCGCTTTTTAACATCCGTATAAGCATTTTCAGCATTAATTAAATCTTCACTCATTTGATCACGTTCACTTTTCACATGCCGTAATTCTTGTTTTAATTCTTCTGTACATTCACATACACGATGAAGTATTCGATAATATTGTTCAACACATTCACTAAATGGACGTAAAATATGTTCATCAATTTGATTAGATTTCGAAGGTTTTTGCTCATGTTTTGATAAAGAAAAATGTTCGACTAATTGTTGAGCATTAACTGTTGGTTCTGTATGTTCGATTAATGAACGAAATAAAGAAGATTTTTCCATTGGATTTTCATTCGACATAATAATACTTTTTATCATGTCTGTTTCTGATGTTGGTTGAAAAATTTTTTCTTCAGCATTCATAAAATCAGTTAAAGAACAAGTATTGATATCTTTTGTTTGACCTTTATCGTCTTCATGAAATGACGATGACGTTGTCGATGAGATACTCGGTAATAAAGATAGTTTTGGGGCTAGATTAACAAGATCGTCATGCAGATCAGATGATGTCGACATGGTGGATTTTGAATGGAGAAAAAAAAAGTGGAGGCCTGCTACCGTGAGCAACAATAATGTCAACGTGTAGACATAAAAGAAGAGAAAAAAACTACTTTGTTGTTCTTCTCCCTTGAGAACACATCGATTGGTAAAAAAAAAATGGAGAACGCGAATAAAAATATACGAGACTGTGACTCTTACATGACTCGTGTAGGATCTATTGACGGTTGATGTGATGATGACGTTGCTGCAGCTGTTCGAGAAAGTACAGCAGCATCCAATGATATGGTTGGAGTATGCAACGGAGATTGTTTACTACAGATGTCTGGTGGAGTCTCTTCGATGGTCTATGAAATTGTTATTTTAATTTTTTCTATTTTTTCTTTTTCGTCAATGATGAATGAAAACCTACTGCATTGAAACTATTTTCATTGTTCATTGCTGGTAGTTTTCGTCGTTCTTTCCTTTTCAGAACAAATGTATTTGTATCGAATGTTTTATCGGTCGAAGTTGTTAGTATTGAAGGCTCTTAGGACACACAAAAGAAAAAAGAAATACAAAGCTCATTCAATGAAAGAACAACTTGTATGAGATTACCTTGCACTTCTGATGTCTTCGAAACATTCAATTTCATATTTTTTGTCAATGCTGTTACAATTTCAATAGGATTTGGTGATGAAGGTTGAACATTCTCTTGTGGTTGAGGTATTACATAAGGATATTCAGCTAAAGAACTTTATTGATAAACACATAAAAAAACGAAATTTTTTGTTTCACATACGAGAAAATTGATTTGCTAGAAGCGGTTGCGTAATCATAGATGTATTACTGTCATCAGCTGGTGTAACCATATTCAAATTGTCTACATGAATGGGAATTATTTTAAGAAACAACTTTAAAATAAAATGAAAATATACCAAACGGTTTTTCACTATGCTCATCATTTTGATTTGGTAATTCAACGGTTGCATCGAGTAAATTGGTATTTGGAGCCTATAAAAAAAAGAACGAATTGAATACATATTCCAAAAGATTAGTTTTTACTATTCATTCAAGTAAACTTCTTTTGTTCATATGATTAAAAAGAAATAGGTTACTTACACTATTATTATCTGATAATGAATCAGCTGCAGATGTTTCGTCATCTTTCACTTGTGGTAAAATATCAAATGATTTATTTAATACTGGATTTCTAGAAAAAGTAACTTAAAATAAAAAACAAATCTGTTATCCTTGAAACACTATTTTTACCCTGGACGAAAAATAACCTCGGTATCTTGTTTATTATGATTTTCATTTTCATTCTCATTTGTAGGTAATGATGGTGACATATGTCCATTGATGTTTGTTGAAGCTGATTTTATGAAATCATCATCAACAATATCAACATCCATTGAAACATTAGTTTGATTCAGTACACATGAACTATGATTTTCATCATGATCTTCTGATGAAGATGCTGACTGAAATTCATTTGAATTTTCATCTGTCATTGTCTATAAAATAATCACAAAAACAAAGAACTAAAAAGATCAACGAACAAGAGATATATCCATATGATTGACTTTCTTTCATATTCTTGTTTAAAAACCAGTTTCAGTTTTTTTTTGTTTTCAATGATGATGATAATAGTAATAAAATGAAGCGAAACAAAAAAAAAGAGAGTCTGACAGAGAAAACATGCATACGCTCGAGATATAGTTAATAGCAACAGCAATAATAATGTGAGAATACACACACACACACAAAGAAAAACAAACATAGAATCACACATGCGATACAAGAGAGCATCATGGTATCGTCACCAGAAAAAGAAAATAAAACAGTAACAACAATCAAACAATCGCAAATCAGAAATTTAAAAAAACGGTTATGTCTATATGCGTGGACCTTGTTTTTGATAATGATAAGAGAATTCACAAAGATAATGACTTGTTTCTTTCTACTTTTTTGTTTACAGATCAAGGATAAATTGATGAATGAATGCTTGTTAAGCTCCCTATTCGTACATGCTAGGCTCAATTAAATGAAAAAACACAGAAAGAGGAGGGAAGCATTTACAAAGAGTAAATAAATAAGCATAAACATGTGAATGTCTTACAAGGAGAAACAAATAACAAATAATGTGAATACTATGCGAATGAGAGAAGGTGGAGAGAGAGAGTGTGTGTGTGAATGAGAAAAAAAGTAGAACATATTTAAGCAGAAGAACAATGAATAAGTATCAACAAAAAAAAGAATGTGTGTTAGTTTGTTTGTTTTTTGTATCGAAAGAAACAATCAAATAAAAAATAGAAAAAGAATAAGATACAAGATCCTCACTGTAACCATATATGCGTATGCGATAAATTACTATCCGAGTGTTAGCAATGAATCACTTACGTTTCTCTCTCTCTCTCTCTCTTTTTTGATTTACATAAAAATTTAATTAACATTAAGCACAGAGTTGTTTTCTTGTTTTTCTTCTTCGCTTGTCGATTGTTGTTCATTATATTTACTACTTGTTACACTTTCTGTACTTGAACTACGATCACGTTCATCATCGTGTGTAACTAATTTAATAGGTGCATCAGCGATGGAACATTTTCGAATTCCTTTTGTTGATAATAGTATATCTTGTTGTTGTAAATTTTGATTATCATCAATTGATATTGTTGTTGAATCAATTATACTTGTATCATTTGAATCTTTACTTGGTGATGACGAAGAATTTATTGTTGTATTAACATTTGTATAATTAATATCGTTAATATTTCCATTTTCAATTCGTCTATTAGTCTGTTGATAAGATGATAAATCATTATTATTATTATTGTTGACGTTGTTGTTGTAACGAGTTGAGTGTGACATAGATGTGAACGTTGGTGGACACATATATAATGTACCAGACGAATTGAATGGAAATGGTGGAGCTTCTGGCATCATTATACATTCATCCATTATTGGAGAATAGTAATTTGTACGAGGAGAAAAACAAACATTAGCTCCAAGAACATTCATTTCAGGTGGTGGTGCAGTTATCGGTGGAGCAAATTGATACTATATACGCACGAATAAAAAACAAACACAAATAATTCATTGTTCAGTATTTTTAACATTTAAAAAAGTATTTATTTTCCTATAAATTTTAGCCTAACAAGTAATCATCTTGAACTCAGTCCGATCATTTTCAATGCTATTTTTTTTATACATCAGATGACATTATTCTAATGAAAAACTTGACTGAACTTAAACAGATGTGGCTACTTTGAAAAGTTACGATCACTTTGCAAATATTTGGTTTACGACAAAACATTTAGAAATATGTCAAACAGCAAAGCTCAAGCGGAGACTTTTCTCATACTCTCGAAAACTTTCATTAGAAAAAAGAAACATCTTTTGAAAGTCAATGTTACAAGAAGGAGATATTTTTCTTGAGTAGAATTTCAACAGTATTCTGATAAACGCAAGATCTATATATGAGTGAAATTTAATTTCGAATTGAAATTCTACTTTTCAACACATCCGTGAATACGTTGCGCTAGGTTGAACGTTAGCGAATTAATCATTACTTTTGAAGAAATCTCAACCAACCGGGAGGGCTGGACAACATCGCCCAAAATCGAGAAACTGTTCTTTTTACAGCAGAAATCGTTTACCCACAAAAAGTCAAGAAACACTTCATCAGGCACACATTCCTTGTTAAACAGAACTTCACACAAAAACAGAGAGACATGGATCATCTTCTTATCGACCCTCAGACAAAATTCAACCAGAAATGGTATTACTCCAGCAGAAATGGTATTATTTTAAAGAGAAATGGTTGAAACGTTTTTCCCCTTACAAGGAGAAATTGATAAACTACTAGGAAATATTGATTCTTTTTTTTTCGTCTTATTAGGAAGTTTTGTAGGAGAAAGAGCATTTTTGTTTCTCATGAAAAATAAGTTTAGGTTGATGTTTTTATCCAAAGGTACGTTGTAAATTCTTATGATACCGAATAACTTTGGACCCGTTATTTTGTAATTGAAACCGATAGTGATATAATAAACAGGATACATTATCGGCATAGTAAAGTATTGGTATCTAAATAATTCATTTTCTAAAGAACAACATATATATAGTGTAGGATGAGCCCATAAACAAATGTAAAAGAACTTTCCTTATGATAGTGGGGATTAATACAGTATGTTAGTGAAAATATCCAAACAATGGATTAAAAATGTTCACTTTTACAAAAGAAAAATATCTTGACCTCTACGTTGTAGCTCACACAAACATTAGAACACATTTAATTATATGGATTCTACCGAGTAGAACTATGGTTAAACTTCATGCTAACAGGTTTAATTTCTCCTTGTGAAAAGCATTTCCCTATGTATTTTAACCATTTCTGCTTGAATTAAACGTTATTGTTATTCAACAGAAGCAACTGATATATATATATATATATATATGAGTGAATTGCAACTTCTTGGTACAATTGATGCGAACAGATGAAAGTGAACCTATACAATTTTTGACTAGTGCATTTTATTACACTCTATGCCAGTAGTACACAAAAAATGTGTCCCGACACTTCATCGATTATTAAGGGAGATATGCCCGGTATAATTTGCGATTTTTTCTACTTGTGGGCGATTCCATGTGACGACAAACACACTTTGAAAGTTTAAAAATTTTTACCTAGCACGCACCAGTACATGATCCTAGATGGAATGGTCGATATAGTTGTCAAGAAAAATCAAAAAAAAACATTTTATCAACCCCAAATCCTGGAGGGGAGTACGACAATTTCGAAAAAAATATTTTTGCTTTTTCTTGAGAACTATGTTGACAATTCTATCTACGGACATATCTTGATTTTTTCTAAATATCAATTATAGAATAAAAATAGAAGTTAGAGAGTAAATTGCAACGTTTTTGTACAATAGACGTAAAATATGAAAGGGAACCTAAACAACTTTTAAGTAGTTGATTTTATTAGACTCTATGTCTGTGATATACTGCAAAAATTTCCCAATACTCTTTCGATTATTAAGGGAGATATGCCTTGTATAAACCTACGATTTTTTCTATATGTATTATTTTCCACTGACTAAAGCTGTATATCGGTTTGTATGTATTTTAGTAGTAATACGATTCGAAAGCAGCTAGAGAATTATTTTCTATAGCAATAAAATATTGAATCCTGCGAAAAAATACTCGTTTTGATGTACTTTTCGTTGAAATAGCATATAAGAAAGGTGAGTCTACATTTTGTCGTATAATGCAAGTTTCTCGCAAACGGGAAGACATAGACGGCTGAATTTTTTATCACTTATACAACTCTGAGAACTACAGTTATGGTATAAATTTGAGCGAAAACAGATGCATTGTTCAAAAGTTATAAGCGATGAAATTTTTAAAAGGTGAGTCTACAAAGTAAGTAAAATTTGAATTTTTCGGAGAAGATCGTTTTTTTTAATAAAGACAAAAACTGTTCACAAGAAGTTTTTTTATCACTTTGTTTATAGCTCAATGGTCTTTCTTTTAAACACCTTCCCGCTTCTTTAAGTCATAGTCACAGGGAGAAAATTGAGGGACAAGGTGAGTCTACACAAAAATGCATAAGTGTCTGTAATTTCAAATTTAAAGCGAATGGGCGCAAAAAGAAGGAATAAAAAAACAGAAGATATATCATTTGAAAGATCGTTTCAAGCTCTACAAAATGGCCTAATCATTATATTTTTCTCTCATTTTTCATATTAAGAAAATATCGTTTTTGTAACATATCTCCATGTATAATACGATTTTTTCACAGTGTAAGATCTATAAGTCCTCAACAGTATGAGATAGAAACTTGAAATTTGGTGTGGCAGTGGGGCACATAGAGCGTACTAACTATAAAAAAAAATTATTAAAATTGTTGGAGTAGAACAAAAGTTATTAAGCAAATACAGCTAAAACACCAATTGTATTAAAAAGTTGCAATTCACTCATATATATATATATGTCTACATGAATTCTTTTTTCCATTTCTCCTTGCTATGCGTATTTTTTGTGGGTGACCCATTTCTGCTTAAAGTGGAACAGTTTCCCGGTCGATGGGTACTGTTGTCCACTGCTGAAATTGTATCGAGGAATTCAAACACACTATGTCGCTAATAATCACATGCTTCTGTAAATGATTGATGAAATAAAATGGTTTTTATAAATCTAGCAGAAAAAAATTGTAGCACAAGTATTAATTCGCATGTCTGCTTGTAAAGCATATGCAACTTGCGCTATTCACAACTGTAAGTTAATATTTTACACTTAACCCTTGGCAAGGGATAAACGAGGGGAACAAAAAACAAATTTCTGCTTGAAAAACAAAATTCATTTTTTTTCCTATTAATCTTCGCTTAAGTTTTACACAAAGAGCTAAAGTAAGAAACTTACATATTGTTGATCACGCGGTAATATTTTTAATTCACTAAAATGTAATTTATCGTAATTATTATAATCATGAAATAAAACAATGCAAAAATGAGGTTGAATTTGAATAATAGTAGCGACATAAAACTATAGGAAAAAAATCAATATTTTCATTATGCAAATTTTCAGAAACATACTTCTTGGTCTTCACTCCATCGAGCTAAACAGGTATCGCCTATTCTCCAACGCACTCTTGCACTCTATAAAATTAAACGAGAGTTTAACGAAAAAAGAAATCTAATTATATTTTTAATCATACTAAATTTGAATCTCGACGATTATCTTCCTGTTGTTCAACAAGAACTTGCTGAGAATTATCATTTACATCATTTGATGACGAAGATGTTATTGATGATGCTGATGAAGTTGTTTTTTGTTCAATTGACGAAACTTGATATTTATTTTCATCTTGATCCTGTTGAGATTCATTTTCTGTTTTTGTTTCGTGTTCATGTTCATCAACTAATGAGTTCTTTTGTAAATCAAGTGAATTATTATACATTTTTGAATCTTCATTTAGACCATTAGTAACTGTAGATGGAATATAAGCTGGATTTATATAGGGACCTCTGTAGCAAAACCCTAATGGATCATTCGTATAGCCCGGAACCATTGGTGGTTGTTGGCTATGAAATGATGAACTTGGAATACCGGCAAGATTATATGTTAAAGGACCCTTATTTAACGAAAAAAAAAGGATAAAAAACATAACGTTTCGAACTAAAAAAAAGCAATAGATTAATACCATGTTAGGTGAGAAATAAGTAAGATGAGTTGATGTTGAACCCAGTCCAGGAGCAAGCATATTCATGTGGGACGCATAAGTATTCAATGGAGTGGTATGTGGATGACCAACAGATGAATTATGAGTCATATAAGACGTAGGGTCACCACGTCTTGAATATGACGATGAGGAAGACAATGAGCTATTGTTTATTGCACCATTAAGGTAGTTGCCATTTATTTCACTACCATTTGATGATGCTAAGTCATCATAATAACGATTTGTATTTCGACGGGTACGCTCTTCTTGAGCACGTTGAAGTCTAATGTAAATAATAAACAAGAATGATTAGTAAATTTTATAGATTTCTTATAAGTATTTAATTTTGCGAATAAAAGGAAAACAGATGATGTAATAATTCTTTAGATTGCGAATATCGATAGACATGCACATTTATTTTAACGTAGTGAGAGCTTTTGTTTTCTTTGATAATGGAGTTGTTTTGTCGGCCTATACAACAGTGAGTTTTGAACTGCAGATATTATTATCAAAAAATACTTCTCAAAGATGATAATTTAAAATTTATAGTAAACAATTGAGAAGAAAATTGTTGATCCAGTCTTTTAGACGATCAAAATAGGCAATACTAAGCTTCTACAAATATTGTTAATGAAGTAATTTAACAATATATAGATTTCAGTTTGTGAATCGCAATTCTAGCATAATTAGTGATATGTTCTTGCTAAAAGAATTGTTATTAGTAATACATCGGTATGAATTTCAAATAAGAGTCAAATTTGGATATTTTAGAATTACTCTTCTTGCCTAATAATCCTATAGAGACATTCAGATTCATAGATGAGCTTACTGTAGGTTATGGTAGTTGATAGAGAATGCTAATAAAATATCTTTTTACAGTACAAATAGAAATTAAGTTCCTATCTCTGTAATCTGATATTCTTTTTCGATCATGTTTCGCTAAAGTTCTGAGCATTGAATATAATTTCTATGCTGCTGTTTTTTTACAAGTATCTTCTATCTACATTCATAAATACATATTAGATAGGCATCATCCGGGTTACTAATTATAATAAAACTAGATTAAGTACGTATTCTGCTTATAAATAGATAATATTATTGTTTTGAAAGCATTCATGATTCAAATTCTATTGAAATCATATTTAACTGTAGTAAACTTCTATGCACTGTTGTGTGAAAATAGTTCTTTTTTGTATAATTTTCAGGATATTCTTGTTGCACTAAACTCTTTTTTCTCTCGCACACTATAGCAAACTTGAATCAGCTTCAATTTTCTTTGATAGTCTCTAGAAATCAATTTTTGCTAAGCTTACTTTAGTAAAGCTTCTTTGTCTAGGTCATAAATATGATCTGTTACATAGAAAAATTCTTGGCAAACAAAAATCTTAGAATATTTTTCTTTTCCATTAATTATTAATATTCTCTATATAACAGCGTCAATATTTTTCTGTCACTATGTACTCTATATAAAGAAACAAACCTAGGGGGTAAAGGATTTCTCCTTTCACGATAATTTGAATGGGATGAATCATCATCGGGATCTAATTGATCATGATTTCCCTCTTGTTGAAATGTTATTTGATCGGTATAATTGTTATCGTTCAATTGTTGATGATAATTCGAATTATTCATTGTTAATAAATTCGTTGTATTAATACTATCATTATGTTTGTTTGTTTGATAATGATGTTCAGTATTTCGACGTTTATTTTCATGTCGATCTTTTACTTTTAGATTGTCGTTATCAACTGTTTGTTTAGTATCATTTGAGATTTTTAATGAAGTCATAAAATCCATTAATGTATTTTTTGGTGGGGGCCCTTTAAGAAAATTTGATCCACTGTCATCGTTATCATGTCGACTAGTACTATTACCAGCGCCACCGCCTTTCAACAAAAATATGTACATAACCTATGGTAGAATAGGATAGAAGACTTACGTCGTCCTTCATATGAAGGTCGATGGGATCCACCTCCACGTCCCTGAAATAATAAAATAGAAGTTTGTCCTTTTACTTAAGAATTTAAATATCATCCTTTTGAATTTTATGTCTAGTTAAGAGAAGGAAAAAAAGGACTTTTACGTATATTATTTATATCGTATCATAATACATTTATCTTTTCTATAGAGATTATTTACTCGATAAGCAGATCGTGGCCGAGGAAATGTATTACTGCCATATTGAAAACGTGTATTGTCATGTGTCAATTGTAATAAACCATCTTTGATTAAGATTTCACCATTTAATAATAATTTACAGCCGGGTCTTATATTAAAACTGAAAGAATCAAAAATTTAATAGCACAACTATTTTACTTAAAAAAGAAGATTTTATATATACTTTAATTTAGGAATATAATCAGTTGTAATACTTTTGACGGTTGTGATACCATCTGTTATTGTTAAAAGAAAAGAACTATAATCATTTATCTGCTCTGATTGATGATGATTATTATTGAAATTAGCTATTAATTCAATTGAATCGATTTGCACAAAAAATGTGCCATTGATCTATTGAAAAGAAAGTTTTTTTAATAAAAATAAATGAATTAAAAACGGATTTATCAAAAATTTCTTTTAAACAAAAACATTTCATTATTTTCTGATATTCTTTAATGAAATCAAGCAATAATGCGTGAAAAAATATATTTACGATAGATGTTCTTTTGATTGATACCTATGTATATTCGAAGCGTGCAATGACAGCAAATATCTATATATCTCCCCTCCCAGTCGTCTCAAATTTTGCTTTTACATAGTTGTACTAAATGACCTGAAAGAGAAAATTCAGCTAAAACAAACTACCAGCATTTTCTGCAATGACCAAAGAATTTCATTAGTTATGTCAATCATCTTGATATTTGTCTAGTACAACATGACAAGTGAATATATAGGTGTATGCAAGCTGGCGTTTTTTTTCTTGACTAAATTGTTCTCTTATAATCATATTAGCAGTTACTTACCGAAGATTTCGCTATTTGACTATCGGCTAGTTCAACTAAATCGTCAGGTAACGGTTTACAAGATGGCGATCGATGAAAATCAACCTCAAATTTAATAAAGAAAAAAGAAGAAAACTGTACATTTCTTTTTCTGATAAAAATATTTAAATTTACTTCTTGATAATCTTTAATATATTGAAATGGTCGTTCATTATCATTCGAGCCGGCAGTAACACCATTATTGACAGGTGTTGTTAATTCTTCTTTATCTGCTATCACAGTTACCATATTGATAGTCTAACGAAAACAGTAGAAGGTAACTCGTCGAGACGATAGAATTCACTCCAATGATGCCACAATAATTCGTAGAGTTATCTTTATTTTTACGAATGAAGTAACTTAACAAAAATAACAAAAAAAAGCATGAATGATGATTCATCAAAAAGTATTAATCTATTGTTTTTCATCGTCATCAATAAGACAAAACGATAAACAAAAATGATTAGTATAATGGTGTGCTTTTTCTCTAGAAATTTACAGATATTAAATTATTTTCGTTTTCGTAATTTCCTCCTTTTCTTTCTTTTTCTAGTATGAATACCTATGCGCGTTTTCTTGCTGTTATGCTGTTGTTGTGTCCAGCAAAAGTAAGTATCGATCCATAGAATATCTGTTCGTCATTAGTAACACCAATCATGATGAAAACAAATAACATGTCGCTCAAAAACAAATGCTTAAAGCTTTCTTATGAATATTACTTTTAGTTTTATTAAAACTTAAAAATTAAAATTTTGCTTGGAAAATTTTCTAGAAGAACTATTTGATACGTTTCTCTACAATATGAACTAATTTTTGGTGTGTAACTTCCCTAGTTTATTTTCTATATTTCGAGAACACTTTTATTCTCTCGTTCTTTTCTATTGTGCTTTTGTGCTTCTTTTTTATTTTAATATAGATAAAATATTAAATGATTTCTTGTAAATTGTAGAATGAAATTTAAATTTTTTCGCTAATATATAATCAGGTAAAATATTTTGATTTCATTTCGTTTTAACAATTTTGTTTAGAATCAGATCATGGCCGATCTACAGGCTGAAATCGAATTAACTGTTGAATTAAGAAAGTTTTTTAACATTGATTTATTTGTTCAAGGGTAATTTAATGAGAATTAGCGGTTTTTATTTAACAAAATTTCTTTTAGCTATTATCAAATTCGTATTGGAATTAAATTTGCACCGAAAATTCAATCGGCAACGAAAATTGAAATAAAATCTGAACTCCCATCCATCTTAGGTATGAAAAAAAAAAATAGAAAATCCATCATATGAACTTTATTTTTCTTTAGATGAATCCAATGAACAAATTTATCCTGCTTGTATATTTAATGATTGTGGTGTTAGTAAAACATTTTTAATTATATATAAAAACGAAGAAGTTGAACTCGATGATCAATTTAATTTCAAACTTTCTGTTATTGTTGATGCTCAAAATGTATGAACGGAGAAAAATATATCTATTCTTTTAGATTTTAGTTTCATTAAAAATATTTTTCGTTTCTATTTAGATTACGGATTGCTTTAATCGAATGGATATTCAACTTTGTCTTGAACTATATTTTATGGAAAAAGAGTACTCGTATGTATTTCAATACTTTATAGAGCAAGTTTTCTATTAATCTTATTTAAGATTGTTAGTGTAGTCGACTCTATCGATTATCTTAGTTAAAACTGCTGAAATAGAGGAGATTCATTTTTTAGTTTTCTTCGCTGATTACACAAAATAAAGCTTTTTGGTGTATCCTTTGAAAGATATTTCATTGGAAAAAAAGAAAGGGTAAACTAAATGAAATGAAATGAATTTTTGTCTAACTAATCATTTTTAGTAGACTAGAATCATTCATATTATATTAGCAGTCATTGTAGAACTTTTCGATACAATTGTTTTGAACATTATCAGAAAAAATTTTTTTGTATCAGATTAAACTATTCTCTGTATCTTTTAATCAATTATTTAGACCAGAACGAATTGGAACAATGCAATCATTATGTAGCCGATCTTATAAACTTCATTTTAATCCACGTTTGGGACTTCATACTCATGTACCAATACTTTTCGACTATTTTCATTTATCTGCATTAACAGCAACGATTCATGGTTCACTACTTTGTCTTATTCCACCTTATGTATTTGATCGGTACTATAACATTTCTTATTTTATTTCTTTCAAATTAATTTTATTTTTGAAAATCTTAGACCTAACGTACGTCGCACTTCATTATTTAGTTTTCTTTTCGGTCAAGATTTATCACAGGTATTTGTTTTCAACGTTTTTAGCGATCTTCCATGGGAGATTTGCTTTTCGTTTAGATTACAACTGATCAACTAAATCCAACTTTACTCGATCGAGCATACCATCTACATAATAATATATGCGAAATACTTCTTTCGTCTTATGAGTCTTTGCAAGATTTCTATGAAAAAATGCTACAACATTTACCGACATATGAACAAAAACCTATACATCGTAAGTGTTTTTTTTTTAATTTCCAAAACTTAGTATAGGAATTTTCTTTCTTCTGTATTCTAGATCATCAAAATTGTCGCCAAAGATTAAAAGAGCTTAGCGACAAATTAAAAGTATTTATAGATTGATTAACTGTATATTAAAAAAAGTTCATCAAAATTTGTTTTGTTAACTCATAGACCACAGATGATATTCATTCAATAGACAATTTAGCACATGCGCATATTGCTCAATGTTCAGCAGAAAATATAATGCTTTGGTGTCAATTTATTCAAACATTTGGTTTACATGAAATAACAGCAATTGTTCTTGCAAAAGATTATCATTTTAAACGAGTAAGAAAAGAAAAAAAATAGAAAAATATTTATTCATTCTGTCGCAATAACCTTGCGCAATAACATTCATCGCGTGTAATAAATACTGTACATTTTTGATAGGTAAAACGTCTTTCAGAAGGATTTTTTCTTCGTGAAACATCGAGAATTAATCTTCTTATCAACGAGTATGAATATTAACATGATTGTTTCTTCTTTATTTTATCTAAATTAACTTTTGTTTTTACTCAGAGGTGATTTATTCAACGATATACATGAACTTGTTAGAAATTCTTCATACTACTCACGGTTGCCACATTTACCAATCGAATGTAATGAACTTGATGGTGTATCAGATACTTTGCCGATTCTTATCGAAGAGATTTATTCACCTAATGAACAACCGTCAACAACAATTATATCATCATTAAATCCTACGAATAATAATGATAATACTGTTTTTCAAAGAGTTCAGAATCGTAGTAAGAATTGTTTTTATTATAATTGTATCTTTCTAGACGATTTGATAGAATTCGATTGTATACTTATGACAAAGTTATTTACATTCGTTGGTTGTTGATAGAATTTTTTGTTTTTGTTAGAAACTTTGGTTAAGAGTAGTGAACAGCCAAAACGGCTAACGGTCAGCCAACATGATTGAAGTAGAAGTTGTTTTGTTTTCAAAACAAACTATACCATCTTGTAAAACACAACTTTCTGCATAAGAAACTCTATTTTGATTGGTTCGACAGCATAAGTAAGGCTGGAAAATATGACTGAAACTAATTACTGGTCACCAGGGTCTAGGCTTGATTTGGAAGTGCTTCTCAAAATGTAAATGAGAGACACGGAAAGAAAAGAGTAAACATGAAGTGTCATGTAGCATTTTGTAGAAAAATGTTCCGACTTTCTTTATGGCTACATCGAATTTTTTCAGATCGATGTTCTGTTTAGAAAAAATGAACTCAAAACCTTCATCTTTTTCATGTCTGTGCGTTACCAAAAAGGCTCTTAGTTTATCGCATTATGAGATTAAAACAGTTTTCTTAATTTTGATCAATGGCCTACCGTCAACTTTTTACGGGCTATCCGATGAGCCAATTTGTTTCTCTTCATCTCTTTTCTTTGACTCTGAAAATTGGGTAACACAGACATTTTTCCTGTTGTCACTCAACATAATCAATATGCACCTCGTAAAACTTCATATTCTACTATGAATTACGTTTTCCGAATGAATACATGGGTAATTTGATGTGCTCTACACAATNATCGAATTTTTTCAGATCGATGTTCTGTTTAGAAAAAATGAACTAAAAACCTTCATGTTTTTCATGTCTGTGCGTTACCAAAAAGGCTCTTAGTTTATCGCATCATGAGATTAAAACAGTTTTCTTAATTTTGATCAATGGCCTACCGTCAACTTTTTACGGGCTATCCGATGAGCCAATTGGTTTCTCTTCATCTCTTTTCTTTAACTCTGAAAATTGGGTAACACACAGACATTTTTCCTGTTGTCACTCAACATAATCAATATGCACCTCGTAAAACTTCATATTCTACTATGAATTACGTTTTCCGAATGAATACATGGGTAATTTGATGTGCTCTACACAATGGTGTCCTCAGAATTATATGGATCGAAAATCTTCGATTGGTCTTTTTTGAGTCTGATATTCAAATTTCCAACTCAAACGTGAGTTTCAAGCAAAATAAACTCTTGAATCATGATCAGCGTATCCGATTACCCATGATCAACTATTTTTAATAAATAAATAGTTTGATTGATATAAAATTCGCCCGAAACAGACATTTTTCTAAAAAAATGTGTCTGTGCGTTACCAAAATGTCTGTGTGTTACTTCCAATTTTGTCAATAGCTCGCTCATTTTTCAAATTATTTATGTTTTCTCTTCACCAAAAGATACTTCTACTTCTGAGCTACAAAATGCTCTGTCACAATATTCATTAACACAGCGTAGTTCGCAACATTTATCACTTCTCTCGCATCTACTGAGAACGAAGGACCTTTTTTGTCTGTGTGTTACCGACCAGTATTTCACCTATAGAATCTAAACAGCCCAACGATTGAGGCTCAAACTTTCAGGTATTATAGAAGTTGTCGACTTACATAAGTGTTGAAATTTACAAGCTTTTTCCTTTTACCATTATCGAGATACAATCGTTCGAAGTTGAAAAAACGTCCGTGCGTTACCTGCGTTTCGGCTGTGAATTCTAATTTGCTTGATGAATCAGATAATAAGACGGATTTTCAATTTAAACATAAAATTTTATCAGGATCTCTCTATTATTTTTTTTTCTTTTTTCATTTAGGTCAACTCAATTCAAAACTCAGTCATAGTGGTAGTGAAAAATCAAACGAAACAAGATCCAACTCTGCTTCAAATATTTTATCATCACCACGTTCACAATCTAAAAAGCAACAGCAACAACGAACGACAACATCACCGACTAAAAGTAATTCAAATAATACAAGTTCCACATTAGTTCGTCATCAATCTGCTAAAACCTTTTCATTTTTTCGAAATCATACCCAAAAAAATATTAATCCTGTGGTAGCATTATCGAATGAACCATTTGTAAAATTAACTTCAATTCGTAAAGTCGATCAAGATAATGTATCATCATCGCCAACACTGAAATCAAATACTAGTCCTGCATTTGGCCTATTTCCTAATCAATCCGATTCTGGCATCAATCTTAGTCGTGATGAACGATTCGATTCTTCATGTATATCTACAAAAACAAGTCATCATTCATTACCAAATGTTTCCATACAACGAAGTAATAGTAGTATATCAACAGTAAATTCCAATGTAATTGATTCACCAATTGTCCCAACATTTTTATGTTCAGCATCGGATAAAGCTGATGATGATGTTTTTCAAACAAGCAATCAAAATAATATTGTAGCTGCGTCGACATTTGGCGATTCAAGTATGAAATCAAAAGTTCTACGTGCATCTTATCGCGGTAAGCCTCATACAATGGATCGACAAACAAGAATATCAAATGCAGTACGATCATCTTCAACACCATCAACATACAATAAGCATTCATCAAATACGCAACTAAAATATTTCATTACAAAAACTGATGATAAAATAACAGCAACAACATCAAATCAACCAGTGAATTATTCACTCGATTCTGTTCTTAGTTTAACTTTAGAATTAGAACAAACAGCCACAGCTAATTTTCAACGTAGACATACAATTTCAGTGCATGATATCAATCCTTTACTATTAAATGGTTTAACTGATGATGAAAATCAATTGAATCTGATAGAAAGAGCAAATCAATTGAACCTGATAGAAAGAGTAAATCAACAGAATTCTTCTATAATAGTGAATGATGAATCAACTAATGCAACAGATAATAAACAAGACATTTCATTAGAATATGATCGACTACAAAATAAATCCATCAACAGTCAAACTATTGAGTATGTTATTTTATTTTGAAGTAGTTAAAAATATTAGAAATCTAATCCTTTTTTTCTTAAACAGTGAAGTCATTTGTTCTTAAAACTAATTGAAAAACTTATGTTATAATCGCTAATTGTCTAACCATAAGAAATAAAGGTTACACATGGTTTCTGTTGAGTTATTCATACATTTTCGATAGAGTTTGAGATACAAGCCAATAAATTGATCGATAACTGAGACTTGATTCATTCTCACTTTGTTTTCCTCTATCGAAGCAAGCTGCCAGCTACCAATGTCTCAGACTTTGAATGCGTTAATAACTCGATTTATTCTAACATTTTACCATTCTCATTGATAGGTAACCTTCGTCAATGTGTAGCATTTTTTCGCTTTTGATACAGAGGCCCTAAGGCAACATTTGACGCTCTGGTATCAGCTGCTTAATGTTTTCGATAAAAATTTCAAAGGCTTTCTTTTGAATTGATATTGTCTAATTCTTCAACGTTACGATTTAAGTTATTACACTAATTGTAAAACTACTTCAATTTTTTATAACTTTGAATTCAATAATTTCATTGCAAATGAATCCATTCTTTTTTTCTGTTTTGTCTGATTCAATCCTATAATTGAGATGTTTTACATAGTTGTTTTTCTTTGAATTCAAAATTTTGATAAAAATCTGAAAGCAGCAAGCTGATATCATATCCATGGACTAACTCATGTTCTTCAACAAAATTTAGTTTAATACTTATTTTTTCATTTTTGTATGTAATACAATCAATTGAATCAAGAGTGAATTTCAAATAGAAATTCTCCTAGCCAATTCTGTGTCAAGAAGAATACACCTAGAAATCTTCATCAAATTAACTATAAAAATGAAACTACGTCTCTAACTATTTAGATTTGTTGTTTACAAAGAAAAATTAAAACAATTACTTTCATCAAAATGTTCATCAAATTTGATGTTTTTCTCTGATTTTTCAACTCCAATATCAATGACTCCATATTTTCATCAAGAGATAGTACCATTCGATACGAATGGTATTCATCTAATTATATGTGTACACGGTTTAGATGGTAATTCTGGTGATTTACGCTTAATGAAAACATACCTTGAATTATGTTTGCCATCATGTCAATTAGATTTTCTTATGTCATCATCAAATCATTCATCGACATTTGATGATATTGATGTTATGGTTAAACAACTTATTGAAGAAATCGATTTACATATTGAACGTAGTATTTCAAAACCACAACGTATTAGTTTTATTGGTCATTCATTGGGCAATCTAATTATACGTGGTACTGTCAGTCATGCACGTTTTGAACGATATAGACCATTACTTTACACATATCTTTCTTTGTCTGGACCACACTTAGGAACACTATTTAATACTAGTGGTTTAGTTAATATAGGTTTGTTTGTTTGTTTGAATACAATTTTAAATGTCAAAAAGAATAAGACAAAACTATTTCGTAGGAATGTGGCTAATGCAAAAATGGAAAAAATCATCTAGTTTATCACAAATGTCATTTTCTGATCATATCGATCCAAAGCAAACATATTTATACAAGCTTAGTAAACAGCCTTGTAAGTTTGAAAACGCAAACAAAAAGAAATGATTCGTTCATAAGTTTGCTTGTTCGTTTAGGTATGGAATTTTTTAAAAATATTTTAATGCTTGCTTCATCACAAGATCGTTATGTTCCATTTCATTCAGCTCGAATTGAAGTTTGCAAAGCAGCATTGAAAGATACCTCTTATGGTTTGTTATTTAGTTCCAATAGAGAGAATCTACATGTCGAATCTTTATTAAGTATATTTTCATCTTCTCATGATGATAATGATGATTTTAGGATAGAATGTTTCATAGATTTCTTTTGAATAGTCTCATAACCATGATAAGTTTCTAAATTTTATCTACAAATGTTAGTTTCTATACAAAAATTACATATTGCCAAATTAGATTAAACTATCGAGTCATGTTTGCTGGTTACCCTTGATTTTCAAATAATTGATCATCTGGCCGATCTTGAAGTTCTTTACTATTGCTGAAAAATTCTCTTACGTACATAGATATGTGTACAAGTACGGATAAAGATAGATCCTGTTTTTTTCTTTTTGCACATATACCGTTTCACGTGTATCTTTATTATCGTTTGAATCCTATTTTCAGGCTCGATTTATGTCGAAATGATAAGTAATTTACTTGAACCAATACTACGTAATCCATCAATAACATTTGTTCGTTATAATGCCTTTCATAACATTCCATCGGGTACCAATAATATTATTGGTCGGGCCGCACATATAGCGATATTGGATTCTGAACTATTTGTTGAAAAACTTATATTGGTTAGTGCTGCTAAATATTTTAAATGATAATCAATAGATATCTATACATAACAACGAGTACATTTAAATGATCTGACTACTAATTGTTTTATTTTTCGTTTTCTTTCTTCTTCTGCTTTTTCGTTATTATCCGTTTATCCGGTTCGATATCAATTATTGGCTAGACAATGAATTTTTCGTTTTGCTTGTTAGTATATTTCAACAATTGCATACATTATTCATGTATTTGTATTCCATTTTATTTTTTCTTGTCTTTGCTCAGATATAATGTATCTATATAAAGAAACTAAGTTGCAATGAAAGAGTATAATTCATTCAACTGAACTTTACCAATTTTTCAGATAAATATTTATTATTTTATCAATATCAATAATGCCTTTGGCCAAAGATCTCCTTCACCCACCAATGGACGAAGAACGTCGTAAACACAAAAAGAAAAGACTTGTGCAAAGTCCAAATTCATATTTTATGGATGTTAAATGCCCAGGTTGTTATAAAATTACAACAGGTAAAAATCAAATATGAAGTTTCTTTGATCAATTCAAAACTGTATTTTTTCTTGCTATTTCTTTAGTTTTCAGCCATGCACAAACTGTAGTCTTATGCGTTGGTTGCAATTATGTACTCTGCTCACCATCCGGCGGCAAAGCTCGTCTTACAGAAGGTTGCTCATTTCGCAAGAAACGTGATACACCATTAACACGCAAAGATGATACTGAACGAAATTAAACCATATTTTACATTCAAGCAATGTAAGATAAAAGATCAGCAGCAACAAATTAAAAAATTGTTTTGAATTTTGGTTTTCGTCGTTTTTCTTTGTGTGTTGTTAAAAGAAACGAAATAAGAAAAAAAATAAAATATCATTTTGAAAATCAAACTTTTATAATAAACAAGCTCAATAAACTGATAGATGTATATATATATATATTCTAAGAATCAATTATAATGGAGAAAAAAAATTATCAAATACAATATTTTATAAAATATATCAGTTGAATTAAGCATGTCGACCCCATTTTCGGCCCCTCAACTCAATTTACCCGACGAAGCTTTTATACGCCGATGTCTTTCTTGTAGGTGTAATGTTATTTCTCGTTGCTTTTTTTTTGTTTCTATCCATCGTCTCAATAGAGTCACTAAAACATCTTATTATAAATGGCGAACGATGTTTGACTGTCTTTCTCTATTTCTCTTTTTCACTCTCCCTCTCTCTCTCTCTCTCTTGAGAGAGAGAGAGAGAGGGAGAAATGCATGACGACGGCATTTATATGCGTGCATTCATCTAGCTATATTCGTTTCGTTCGGCTCGATGTTATTTTCTTTCCTCATGGTTTTTTTTTTCTTCTTCTATATTTCTCTTTTTTCTCTCGATCGTAAACAAGGGAGAGAGAAAGAGCGACATATAAATAGAGGGCGATGATGAAGGGCTCACTGTTGGCTTTTTCCATCATTTTGTTCGCATGTATGCGAGCTGTGACTGCTGTGAAAAGGGACGTGGTTCGAATCTCGGCTGCATCTTTTTCTTTTTCTTCTCGGGTAAAGTAATATCGTCATCGCATTATATTGTCTACTATCGTTGAATGAGAGAAGAAACATAAAACATTCATTCTTTCATTGCCTCTTTCTTTCTATTCTAGGCGATGACGTTGGCAAATGGAGTTCGATGCACCATGCATCCACTCGTTTATGTATACATATTTAAATATATATATATATATATAAATTGAGAGAGAGCGACAGAAAGAGACTGAATCAAAGATGTGGTTCATGGCTGAAATGAGTGTGCACATTCGAGAGGGGGAGGGATATACGGTGGAGTGAAATAAAAAAAACATGTACATCTTGTCAAATAGATTGAACACTCAAAATGCTATTACGAAGTGGTGGTGTACGTCATTCGTCGTCCATCAAAATGCTGATCGAAAGAGATGCAATCGAGTGCTCTGCTACTTGCAATATGACATGTTTTTCTAAGACTCTTGTATTTTGAAATTTTAATTTTGCATTTAATTTTCTATTTATGTTGACAAGAAAAGAAAATAAGAACGATGAAGCAAAAAGAGCGAGCTCGATGAGAATGAGAAAATAAGAGAAACAGTCAATTTATTCAAGATTTTCGATTAGCAGATGTCAGTAGATGTTGGTACGTGAGCGTATGTCAGGATTGACGAAATACGATTTGAATGATACTCACAATAAGGTTAAAAATATATTAAAATAAAAATATTTGACTGCATCAACAATTTAGTTTATAAAAAAGGCTCAACTAAAATTTTAAGTGAATATATCTCTAGATGTCATCAGATACGGATCGTTCTTGATTGACATAGCTCGTACTCTACGATGAACACGTGAACATATGTACATGTGTTCTAGATATTCAATAAAAACCAAATGAACATGCGAAGAACAAGCATACAACAGGCTGATTATTCTTCTCATCAACGTCGTTATTATTCGAAATTTCGATTTAAAAAAAGGTATAATATCTACGGCTCATACCTAAGATGTCAGAATTTCATTTCTGAAATAAAAATCCAATAAAATATTTAATTTCTAAGTATTAAATTGGAAATTTTCTGTCTGAATCCATAGAAGACTGGGCAGAAAAGGTTTAAAAAATAGAACCAACATCCGCTCTATACTCGTCACATAAAACCGGGTATTATAGCAAAATTAAATCAGCAAAAATTCTTTTTTGAAAAGCAAAATTTTGCATATTTTTTATTTCAAAAAATATCTTTCAGATTTCTTTTCTACATATTTATTAAATAAATATAATTTAAAAATGGATTTACAGCCAATGCGCCAATTTGATTATTTACAACGAACACTTTCAATTTTTTTGACGAATCCAGCTGATATGTCAGAACAATTTGAATTATTAATAGATGAACTTATTAAAGAAAATAAACAAATCAATAAATCACCAAAGGTTATTTCCTTCTTCATTCATATATTTGACATTACCATAACGAAATTACTTTTCACTATTTAGTGTTCTCCTGAATCTACGTCATCAGATTCAAAATCTGACTTACAGACAACAATTTCTAATTCTCCACAACCATTACCTGTAAGTTATAACTTATATGAATATATCAAAATTCATTCTTTTATATATCAAAAAGAAAAAACGTTCAGCACCAATATCAGCAAATACGAAACCTCCACCATCAAAACGTTTAAAATCCACAACAACAACAACAACAACAACTAAAGATGATGATGATATTCCTAAAAAGAAAAAAACACAATCAGAAGAAGCAATCAATACAAATGATAAAGACGAAGATAGTAATGAAGATGAAGATGATAATGATGATACGAAATCAAAACCATCTGAATCTCACACTAATCCGTCATCAGCATCTCGAGATATTGATGAATTCGCTATTGAATTAGGTCTTGTTTGCAATAAATGCATGTAAGTGTGAAGATAGTTTTCTTTATTATTGATCGCTGAAAAATTATTTTATAGGGTTCTTACGGAAGAAAAAGATAATCGTTTAGTTGAATGTCATGAATGTCATGCGAAGTATCATCAAAAATGCCACAAACCATCAGTTAGTACTGGTGATATTAGTGATCCTCGATGTTTATGGTATTGTGCAAAATGTCGACGACTAATTAACAAACGAGTAAAAATAATAATTTTTTTGCATATTTCTCGTCAAATATCGTCTAAAAAATAATTCTATTCTAGCAACAGTCGCAATCATCAATTAAAGAAACAAAAACAAATAGTAATTCATCGTCATCAATCAATAAATCAAAAACGTCGGAGTCACCATTGTCAACAGGAAAGAAAAATATATCAACTTCTATTACAGATGTAACTACTGGACTTTTTTCATTTAAACCCAAAGTAAAATTATATTTTATTTAATATCATACTTCTAAATCATATTCTCATATGTTTTAGCCGTCTGATTCAACAATATCAGATACTACGACAATTAGCAATCCAACAATATCTAATTCAAATTCTTCATTAACAAATGGTAATGCTACAAAAAATACTAATGGATGGGCTTCATTAGCTACTGGGTTTAAAGAAAAAAAGACAACGTCAGAAGTGACTAGTACTACTTCTAATTCTTCAGCAAGCTCTATTCTTGCTGAATTAACAGCATTGACTACATCGAGTAATAGTAATAATACGAAGCGTTCACCACCATCACCAAAATCATTAAATTCTTCATTAAAACAATCAATCAATGGTAGTAATACGGGATCACTAAAAACAACGAGTTCATTATCTCTGTCATCATTGAAATCAGCCAAACCATCGTCTCCTCCTGTAATAAAACCTCAAGTGTCATCATCGTCATCATTAAAGTCTACACAAAAATTACTGCCAACATCTAAAAATTTACAAAGAATAAGTTCACCGACGCCACTTGGTCGACAAACATCTGTTCTTAAATCTCCCCCGTCAGCATCATCACCAACAAGTACAACATTGAATCGTTTAAATAGTTCGGGTAGTAATAATTCTGGTAGTAATTCTTCGCCACCATCAACAATTGGCGCAACTGCTAAAATAGCGACGGGTCTTGATTTTGAAAAAAGATTGAAGCAAATGAAGAAACTGGCTGCTGAAAAAAGTTTGACTAAAAAAAGTTGAAAATGTATCTTTGTCTGTTTCTATATGTGTGTGTATGTTCGAATGTTTAATATGAGTGTAAGTATCTGGGTGTGTGTGTGTGTGTGTGTACTGCTTTGATCCGTTTTTTTTTCGTCGAATCTCTATTCATATTCTCTTTCTCTCACTCATCACACACAAAGAACAGTAAAAAAACTTTGTGTGAGAAGATAGATCATATCCATATTTAGATTAGTATTTCTTCTTTTCAACAAAAGAGAATTCAAATTATCAAAAGGAAAACAATACTAGTAAAAAAGTCAATAATAAGTGCCAAATTCGTCGATAATATCTTCAGAATAAGGCATTTAGACAAAAAATAGATTGATGTAAGAGAAATAGGATTGTTTAGAGTTCGCATTAAAAGACTTCGTCGCGATCTAATTGCCATAGAAATAAAGTCAGATAAAACTTTCATTTTGCTTGAATTCTTTAAAAATATAAAAATCAAGGCATTCAACACATAAACAAGTCAGTACTTTATCGATAAATATAGATAAGAACATCGAATAATACGGTGAAAGGTACGAAAAAAATTAACTACTGCATAATACAAAATTAAGTTTGTTGATTAAGAGGTGTGAAATATCTCCATAAAATTAGTTATGCTATAGTTTATTTTAAGTGATCATTTGATAAGATTTGAATGACACTTATAGTTTGATTCCATCTTTGCTGCTCTATACATCGCTATAGAAAAAAAAGTAACAAAAATGATCATTTGAAGTAATAAGTAAGAGTATAGTAAATAGATTCAATTGTTGACTATGTAAGCGAGAAATTCATGTCGTTATCATTTCTATCTGTGTTTGATACAAGTTAAAAGTTGGGTATTGTTTTCGTGTGTTTTACAGTCGAAGGGCACTAACACTAATCAATATATTCAATATCTCTTTAGCTTATGTTTAATGGTAAAATGATCACTGCTATCAATACATCCACTATGGACAACGTCGATTCGAAAACAATCGATCCATTGAAAGTAACAATAGTTGGTAGTTGCTTATTAACGAAAGTATGTATTATTCCATTTTCATTGTTAATGGATAGTTCTTCTGGCTCATCTAGCAACATGAAAATAAAAGCAAGCTGTTGAAATGTTTAGAAACAATTCTGTGAACTTGAATTATCTTTAGATTTCGTAGAATGAAACCAAGATTTAATGAGAAATCAAATAGCATCTATCATCATGAATACTGTTTTTGTTGCAGAATAACCGATTCGTATTGAAACAAGCAAAAACAAAAGTGACAACGATCAGATTGATCTCTTATAATTGATTACAACCTGCAGCAAAAATGTGATTATTTCTTTTCTAGCTCAAAAATTGTGCAATATTCGGATCTATTGCAAATTTACTTTTATTGTACTGAAAAAATTCATCTAGAGAAAACTTGTCCATTGAATACAAAAGGAAATCGATATAAAACACTAGATGTAAACATTCAATGATATCTCAAATATCATCATAATAATATCCTTTATTTAAACGGTGACTGGACAATTCGTTGCAGGACAATTCGTTGCAGGACAATTCGTTGCAAATGTGTAACTATTGTATTACATTGTTAATATAGCTATAACTTTATAATCAAATATTTTATATAATTTGTTGTATTGATTAAACGGTAAAGAGAGACAATACAACGGGAAGACGAAGAACAAAATTAATAATAAGAAAAATAAAATACGAGGGTTATTGGATCAAATCATCGTTTACTTCTAACTTGTAAATTAATTAGTATTAAATATATCAATAGATATTGATAGGGAGAATCTACAAATTATAGATGTAATTTTAATCAAGATAAAAAAGATCACAAAATAAGCGTGTTTAACTATTGATTTAACTTTTATTCAATTATATTTAATCGTAGAAATCCACAACTCATTATATATTATTGCAACGAATTGTCCTAGTACCAAAGTATATTCATTTTGAATAATATTCGATAGTCTCCATAAATAATGAAATAGACGTGCTGATCAAGCGTTTCTTTCTACGTTATGTCAAAAACTATTTATTGATTTGACTCACCATTTTCTTCCATCGTACATGATGAGTTCTGAAAACCTTTAAATGTCCGATAGAAATCATTACTAAAAGTAGTGAAAGTATTGTTCACTATTGTAAACTTCTCTAGTGCCAGCAATTTAGATTTTATAGACTTGGGCATGTATGTAAAAGAAAAATTTGACTTCAATCGGGATAGATTTATTCCCATTGCTTGTCAATTTCGAAGGATGATCAAAAGAGTTAGTCTTAAGAATAGATTTTGTCTGAAAAAATCCAACACATGTTTAGAATGGTCAAATAAAACTTTTGCGGGCATAAGAAGAAAAAATACGATTACTGTGTTCGTTTTACGTAGTCATCTGATAGTTATAAAGATAACGTGTTGCTCTTAAAAAAGAAGAAATGAGTTCACTGAAGAAAGAGAAGTACTCAATCGAAATCAACTATCTTTATCACACTACCAAGTATTTTATCAAAATGTGAAAATTACTGTATGACAAAAAAGAACTCATTCCACTACAGAATTCTGGAGTGTCATTTGATCTGAAAATACATTCCTATCATATCTATGATGCAACTGAAAGAAGACTGTAATTGATAGAAGAAAATTTTGAGGACACTAATAAATTGTATGAAGCTCATATCAAAATTTATGTAGTAATGAAGAAGGATCAATTTAAGTCTTACTACCATGATCAAAATGCATTCGCTCAAACAAACGAGTTCACTTTCAATTTATTTCAATCATCTCATCAATAAATATTCCAAAAAATATTATCCACGTTGAAAACTGCATGATGAGTGAGTCTTCAGGAAAAAATATATTACTTTCGGATAATCCAGGAGGCTTTTTCTGATAACTATCTCAATTACTATAGTTCTATCATTGCTTAAATGAAAATAATAGACTGCCAAACAGGAAAGAATTGAAATGAAGATATAATGAAGTTTAACTATAGACACTGTACTTACACTTTAAATATATCGATGTCAAACGATGGGCATGCCCGACATGCAGTGTAGATCTTTGATCTACGAGCTGCCAGTTAAGCATCTAATTATGAAATGATATGTGAAAATCAATGGCAAGCTTTGAAAGGTTTTTGAAAAAGTAATGCGTAAAATAATCATTGAGAATAGAAAAATTCTATTGTAAACAACTGCGTAAAGCTAGTGACTACTTGTATTTTGATATCGGACAAAGAATCTAAATGCAAATTTTAAGTTCAACTATTCGACCAAAGAAATCTGTTTTTCAGAATAACAACAAGTATTACTTAAGTAGCTATTTGAGTAATTATGTCTAACTGCATGAATAGACATAGGCCCGTAAAAATGTAATGTTCAAATTTTAAAGCTATAAATTTTGTTTAAATTTTGCAAGCTCCTCAATAAAAACCAACATCAACAAACGATAAAAAAAAATTAGAATAAAAAATAAAATTTGTGTACTTTATGATCAGCATCACATTCTGATGATGGCTTTATTACAGCCGAAAATTCAACTGTTCACAGTAAAGATAAACGGTTAAAAATAATATTGTACAAGTTATAGGTTTAAAATTTGAAAATGACATGTTTTCGTACATATGTTTATTCATACAGTTAAACATAATTGTTCATATGGCTATAAAAGAGATCACATAAAATAAAACAAATAAGATGATTAAATAAAAAAAAATATATTCCTTAAGAAATAAATCAATAGTTGATTTACAATTAAACTCATTTGATACTCTATTCTTCAAAAAAATTGCTTTATTTTTCAGTATGAAATAAATCCATATTACATTTTCTCCATATGATCTATGAATTGACTTACAATTCAGAACAAAATGAAGATTTGTAACTAAATTTTCAGAGTGAATTTCGTTCTAATTAGATGAAATTCTACACAAATAGTTAAGTCTAACAAAAGTAGTTTTCTACAGAACTGTAGCGACGAAGACTGCACATTTTCCAACCCATCTTGCTAAAATTTTCATCCTTCTCCTGTAAAAATAATTCATTCATTCAAAAAAAGATTATAAACAGCCTCATAAATAGAAATATAACATTCCTCATATATTTCTTTGCTTCGATATTGTTTATTGATTTAGACTTTTTTTCAAATAGGCTACATAGAATTACATAACCAAAGCCACGTGCATATGAAGAAAAAATAAAATAACAACTGATATATATTAGTTTTCCTCTATGTACAAAAGTCATTTCATTCAAAGTCATACATTCATAGTTAGTGATTCTACTTGATTTTTTCTCGTGCTTTTATCGAATTTCATTATTGGTAGTATAATTATTGATATACTTCTAAGTATTTAAATTGGTGCTATTTATGTTTAATTATTGTGAATACTCTTTAGAAATGTCTTTGTTTCCTCATCTCAGTGGCGTAGGCAGGGGGGGGGGCATTGGGCAATTGCCCAACGATTT
>OENM01000358.1:61202-95848 GCA_900239745.1 Rotaria magnacalcarata | reverse complement strand
ATGATATAAATAAAACGGTCAAGATATAAGAATGCAATCGTAAAGGCATGCTGAAAGGAAAAGAATTGTAATGGTGTAGATATCAAGGCGTGGATAACAAGGTATAGCTATAAGATGCAGTATTAAGGCTAGAGAAATAAGGGCGTAGCTATAAGGCTACTCTCTAAAGCTAACTTATTTCATTAAATTTCAAGAAAAAACGACTTAAAATAGCCATAATAATTTTTAAAGGTTGTAGTAATTGAGAACACCATACACTTCTGGTTTCAGATGAGCATTATAACTGATTTTTTCTTAAAATCACAGAATCGAATAATAAAAAACCTATAGCAATTTCTCTTTTGTTGAAATTCTTCATACAGATTGCATCCAAACGGTAAGTTTCATTTCAGAATACAAACCTAATATCAAAATTTCTTTTTTTTTTCGTGTAGCTTTTTAAAATTGTATCATCCCAAGGGTAATTCACATTGAAGAATCAACAGTTAATATCAAGATTTCTTTTTCTTTTAGATTCTTTCAATACATTTTGTCCAATCAGTAAGTTATATGCAAGAATTAGAAAATTATATTAAGTTTTTATTGTCTGTTTCAGATCCTTCAAATAGATTTTACTCAAATAATAAACTTCATTTAAGAATAAATACGTTATATAGAAATATCGATTTTTTTCTCTTTTAGGTTCTTGGAATGAATTTTTATTCAAAGGGTGAGTTACATTAAAGAATAAAAAGCTAATATTAATTTTTCCTTTCATTTAGATTCCTTAAATGGATCTTAGCGAATGGCTAAGTTACACATCAGTATTCGAGAAATAACGATATGCCATTTTGATGTATTTATGATAGACGACATGCGTTCGACATCTGTGTGACTGCCGATATTTTGCAGATCCTTCATTCCATTCCCCGGTTGGTGGGCTTTGAAATCTTTTTGCAGTTTCTGATATTGCTTTGTGAGAAAGTACTGTAACTATTTGTTTCGATTCAGAAGACTTTGAACACCAATATTCGGAAAATCCGAAAGGTTTTCAGACAGTGACAAAATCGGAAAGGCTCTAAAGTTTTCCGGGAACCACACTTTTTTTTATGAAATATACAAATAAGGGTATCGCTGTAAGGGTATAGATATAGATATAAGGATATATTTTAAGGGTATAGTTTTAAAGATATAGTTTAAGGGTATAGTTGTAAGGCTATAGTTTAAGGGTAAAATTGTAAAGGTATAGATATAAGGGTATGGATATAAGAATATCGAAATATGGATACAGAGATAAGGGAAATCCCAACGGCAAACCATTTATATCATGGAACACCTTATACGTAGGACAGAACCTTTTTTGAAGAAAAATCACATATGGTTTCGTTATTTCTTTACTGAACCTTTTTCCAGGCAGAACCTTTTTCGAAGGTTCTGCGTTTTACCCGATACCAGAACCTCTAAAATGGTTCTTTAAAACTCCTTTTTTTCTTTCAGAGTACTCTACTAGTTGACCTACCAATAACATATGTTTGAATAAAAAATATCAAGCAAAACCCACGTGCATGTTTAAGTAAACAGTGACATTTAATTAGAGCATCGGCTAACGAGTAAATTTTAATTGAAATGAGTCACAAAATATAAATCGGAGCCCCTGTTCTATATTCATATCCTACTTTACTATCTAAACAATTTTGTTTCGGAAAATATATGATTCAAAGATATACTACAAGATGGAGAAGTTTTATTACCAGAAGATTCAAACCAAATGAAACTTTTACGTTTCGAAGAAACCTTACAAAACGAATGCTTTTTTTATATGAAGTCGGGCATCAACATTTTTTGGTGATTTAAAAATAAATAACTAGTCTAGAATCAGTTTTTGACAATCTTGTTGAAGAAAAACCATGTATTGGCATTCTATTATATTCGATTTTTCAATGTAACTATATCCATGTTTATTGTATGTCCTTAAATTTGTCGAAATTAAGACATTATAATCTTATTCAGTTCATTGAGGAGACTCACAATCATAGAGAAAACGAAATATCAAGATTATAAGAATAAATTAATTTAAAATGTTTTTCAATCCAAATTATATAGCAATCGATTAGGACTGCGACTTAATGAAACTTTCTTCTGCGTTAACCAAAAACGAAGTCTTCTATTTTATTGATGGTAGATAATGCTAAGAGTATATTATAACCAATCCATATAACAAACCACTACCGTCACTTTTTCGACACAGTTTTCAAGCTTGTTAGTTTATAACAGATATATCACAAGGTTGACTGTGAACTTTTTACTATCTCGCTGTATTTTATGTGTAACAATAAATGAAATACAGTAACAAAAATAAATAAATAAATAATAAACCGGAAAAAGATTTGAATTGTTCTTCACCGTATCATTTAGTCTGAACATTCTTATGAGTATTCAAGAGTAGGATCAAATGTGCTATCTTTAAAAAATCACAAATTATTACTCAGATCATTATTATAATTTAGTTCGATACATTGATTTTGATAGAATAGCCATGATGAACTAAGAAAGCAGAAATTGAATAATAATAAGTGAACGGATCTAAACATTACTGTTGTTTTATTTCGGAATTATGTTGATGTGACATTGATAAATTATTCAATGAAATTGTAATATCTTTTTCGTTGTTATTGTTATCTCTTAATTTCAATATATGACAATGAATGTCTAGACAATAAAAAAAGAAAAGAATAAGCAGGAATAGCAATGCAAGAGAGATTACCTGTGTTAATCGATGTATGATATTGTGCAAGTAGAAGATAACATTTTTCAACGAGAATATCAATTTCGAAAGTAGTATAGGATGGAAAAATGATAACTGAAAAATAGAAAAAAATAGAGCGAAAAACAAAGTACAAAAGAATATCTACAATAAAGATTGATTCGACGCAATGTTTCCATCATGTTTGACGAAAGTAATGGAACGGATTTTAAATGATGTATCAATTGAATTAGAATTGCTTTTGATAATTCAATCTGAGTCATTTTTACAGTTCTTATGGAAATACGCCAGCTGTTAGCATAATTCATTCGAATGATCTTCAACTAATAAAGAAATCTAATTTCTACTTACTCTGTTAAATAGACATCATCTGAATAGATACATTTGTAAAAATGGATATCAAGCCATGACATTTTTCGTAATAACTGTAATTGTACACTATCTAGGAAATGGCGAGCATTTATGATAATTAAATTGCACATGTATGGAAGAGAATTTCAAATACCTGATTGTGAGTAAATAATCTGCAGATTGTGTAATCTCAATTTGTATTTTGTATAGAATCGTAATTGTTGTGCTTCTTCCTGTACAAAAACACTTTAATACTAGAGTCAATGTCTCGTACTAGATATTTAGGTCTCCTTCATTATGCATACAATATGCTAATTAGTTATTAAAACGATTAAAATTCGATATATCAAAGAGTAGAGAGAGCGAAACTTGTATTAAATATACCTTGGATACTGAATTAATATCATCTTTGTCATTATCTAAACATGATTTTAAAACTAAACTATCCAAATCGATGTGAGCCATATTAGAATGTCTAGAAAAGAAATTAGATATACGTAATATATGTCTTGGACAATTAAGACAGTATTGACTGACTTGTGTAGTATACCACTTTCTGGTAGAATTAGTGAAATTCCATTTAATTGTATGGTCATATCGAAGATTTTTTCACGGTTAAAATCTTGTTCCATTTCCTCTATTGTTCTTCGTTTCAATCTATACAATAAAAATGAAAATAAACGTTTTTTACTGGAACGTCTATGTTTGATCAACAAACTCGGGTAATGTCGACGAAAGTTTGTCATTATTTGGATCGAAACATTCAACAATTTTATTGATTGTTGGCTAGAAAATAATTATCGTTATCATTCAACGAATAGCATATTTCTCTTTTTTTTGAAAATCGACTCCCACACCCAGCTCACACCAGAACTGACTATTTCAATGTTCTCATCAACATGCTTGACTTACAGCGTCGTAAGTAATTTTTAATGGTTCGAGAACTAAAAAAAGTCGATAATCAGATTTTTTATCAACTGCAGATAATTCTAATTCGATGTGTATCAATGGAAGCGATGATGCGGAAGCGGCCATTACTAACGATGGCCGGTGGTTATTATCAGTTTGCATACCAAATAATGAAAACGATTGAAGATCAACTTTAAATCTGAATGAGAAAACAGAAAAAGAAGGGAAACAGTAATGAAAACTAAATATATATATATATATAATTATTCATACAATATATTTGATGAAATAGCTCGACGTTTGAAATCTATTCGAGCATCAACGATTTCAATTGGACAAAGAGTTTCATTTTCTAGCGATTGAACCATTTTTGAGTTCTTATTCGCCTTTGGTAACGATAAATTTAATGCCAGATTTTTTACTTTAATTTCAAAATTCATATTGGGCGACTATGATTGGCACAGATTATTTAAATGAACCTAATCAAGAATAACTTACATCATCAGAAAAAAAATCTCCATCAGTTGTTGTAGAACTCGATGTTGATGACTTTCGATGCTCTACTATACAAAAGTAACTACATTAGTTGAAGTTGTAAATTAGAATATGCATGTCGATTGATAGTCACCTTCTTTCGGATGAGCTTTTGTTGTTTTCCACCAAGAATTCCACCATTTATGGTTGTTGACAGTAGTAACCGGAGAAGTCGCTAATCGATTAGTTTTTATTGAATGACGTCGATGATAGTGATGATGATAGTAATGGTTGTAATTGTGATGTCGATGATGTTTATGTTGATGGCTAACTTCTTTAGTTATTAGATTAGGATTTGTTTCCATCTCAACACTATATTGAATATAAGCTAGATTGAATACATCCAATTTTAATTCGAGATACTTTTATATGAAACAATAGAATTATATTATGAATTGGAACATTTAAACAAAAACTATATTACTTTTAAACGTTCTTCTTGTTCTAAAGTTAATTTCGTAGTATTTAGTGTTTGTTGGAATTCACGATATTCTCGACAACGATCTTTCATGGATAAAATAAAATATGAATGAATTCGATTATACACAAGAGAGTTATTTTACCGTAAATTTTACTATAATTTTGAAATTTAATAAAATCAAGTAAATCAGAAAATTGTTTTGGATCAATATTAAGACTTAATTTTTCAATATGAATATCAACATCATATGCTGGACGTTCGAAATTATATTCTCCCGGTTGTAATGTCATAATTAAATCAATGGAAAGATTTGTGGGATAGAGAACTATTCGAAATACAAAATATATATATCAATTAAGAATGGCATTTATCTTTAAAGAGAATATACAGACTATAGTTCATCTCGTCAGTGTTTGGCATATAATTATTTGTAGCTATTTTACATTTTAAATCCTCCTAAAATATGATAGAATATTTACGGGAGAGAACTTGTTTTTATACACAACATACAATCATTAGTGAAAACAAGAAAACTTTGTATAGTTAGAAGGATTTTGAAGCGCTTGCTATTAGAATTGAGAATTTTAAATAAAAAAAGATGCGTATATGCTCTAGTTTCTGACAGGAACATTTCTTCTATGAAATCAGACATTAAATGTTGATGTCTGTATCTATTGATATATTTAAAGATTTTACCACACTATGATCAGTTTTTGGATCATTTTCTTTTTGTTTCAAGACATTCTTTGAATTCGGGAGATATAAAAAAAATTGCCACAGAAGCTTTCGCCTTCGCTACTAAATCGGAAAAGAACAACTCTCGAGGTAAGCCTATTATAACTGCTCTATGCATCGGCTTATTTCTCTATTTATGGTAACGATTATCGACAAAAATTGTTCGATTAAGTTGTAAGACATGATAGTATCGGTAAGCTTCTCCTTCGATCCTCCGTGATTTAATCGAACTAAAACAAAATTAGACTACTAATTCTTCAATGAATGAGTATATTGATCAATCTCAGTGCTTGCCATTAATACTGTGAAAGTATCGCAGCTTATTTTCATCATGATAACTTGCAACTATTGATTGAAATCTCTATTTCAGTATAGGTTATATAAAATATTGATTTTCTTAGTATCTCAAATTTTTCAAGTAAGAGTTTGGTTCACATAATTTTCTGAAGAAATCCATTAAAATTAAAACACTACTATGAAATACTAACCACAACATCATCAAATGACATATCAACTCTTGATTTACATTGAGTATTCCAATAGAGTGAAAGTGAATTTATTTGTTTCATCTAGAATAATGGTTATCAGAACAAAATGCAATAAAACAACTAGAGAACACTAACCTTAAAAATAACCAAAGAATTCTCTTTCGTTCTTCCGATAGGTTGACGATTCGTTGTTGTCTAAAATAGGAATTCTTTAAAAATTTCTTATAATAGTTAAATACTTTACAGTCATTTCAAGATGATGTAGAGTAATTCCAAACGAAAATGGATGTCCCAGTTTTGTTGTTGATATTGTTTCATAGCTGATATGAAGATTTTCAACAGTTATTTCAAGATTTTGCATTATTTGCAATCGCATTCTTTCAAGAAATGTGGTGTCTTTTTCATCAAGTTTTTTATTACCTGAAATATTTAGATTATAAATTGAAGAACAAAAAATTGAAATACTAACAGGATGCTGCTTTTCGTAAATTATCAACTTTTCGTTGAACACGTTGCATTTTTTCGTCATAATATTCAGTTAAATCTCGGCGAACTTCTACAACAATGAAAACGAAGAACAATTTTGAATAATATTGCTCTCTGATGAAAACTGAGCTGAGCAAATTTTGGTTTTTTTGGGAAAATAAAATTACAAAGCATCATTTAGTTTTGTTTTTTATAGAAACTCAATTCATGTTGAAATTAATACTGCAAACTTCGTAGTTAATCATTAGTGTTATTTTGTTGTGTTCGTAGTAGCAGCATTACTTGCAATTTTTACTTACAACAGATAAATTTTCAAGAAATGAAAAATATTCTATTATAAAATCTTAGTTTCGTATTTTTTAAACGTTGAAAAATCTCTTCTTGCAATCGAATATGACCTAGAAATAATGATTTAAAATTCGAACAATGTGCCGGAAGCAAACGCTAGGTAATACAATTATAAAAATGAGATGTATATAATTTTTGAAACAGTACTCATTCTTTTTTTAATCACAAGTAATAATAGTAAAAAAAGCAGATCTTCTTTGCTAGACGTGCCTTAAGTAAATTAGAATTTTTATGGTACTCTTTGCATAAAGATTTTCATCGTTCGCCTGCGTGTAGATATCGTAAAAGTACTAAAGCAAATAAAAATAAGACCGATACTAATGAATCATTCTTTAGCATCTTATTTTACTTATCGGAGTCAAATGGATCCACTCGTTTTTTTCTCGTTTGTTCGTTTATCGAATGAAAAATTTTCTTTTCTTTTACCTTAACGATACTTATTAGCGATACTTGATCATCACTGCAGTAAAATGCATGATTATTATCCAGAGATAAATCTAGGACGTTAATTTATTCGAATTACTTCAAGAAAAACGTTCTAAGTATAGATATTCTTTGTCCTACTCATTAGTACTCGGTCGAAACATAGTGACTCGTTCCTTTATCGTCTCAGTCGCTCATTAAATTGAGAATCGACTTCAGCACGCATAACATTGCACAGGTTGAAAATAGTAAAAAAAAAACGATTGCAGATGTCTTTAACGTGACGCATATCATTAAGTAGCTCTTATGAGAAAAAGCTATTTTTCTCTTACCGTTACGGAATATTAAAATTTTTAAAGTGATAAAAATTGAGTATGTTGTTCATTGAAAAATATAGGAAATAAAATGTTTTTCCGCATTTTTGATTCAATTGTCACCTGTTATCTGTTGTGTAAATAAGCTAAAGGTTTTTTTCAATCATATTACGTGTGGGTACTTGCACTAACTGAACTATCTCAAATATTGGTTCATTTGAACAAGAAATGTAACTGACACTTAAGCTTCCCTTACAATGCTTATTTTGTTTTTAAGAAAAAGAAAATATTGCCATGAATTCTATCGTACACGTGAAAGTCTATAAATGACATTAATTTAGAAACAATGGAAACCATCTTTTTGTTTTTAAATGTTTTTCTTTACCATTTTTTGGTACAATCAACATATAAAATCCATCGATGTGAACTTTTGTTGGAATACTATATAAATTTTTCCATGGTATTACAAGTGTCAATTTGTCTATAATAAAATTTTCTTGTTTATCGAATAAAATCTAATAAAACTTACCAATAAGACCAGTAGCTACGGTTACAGGAAGACTAAGATCGGTCTAAAATCGAATACATATAAAGCAAATATTTTCTAATAGAAGATTTTACTAGAGCTTCAGGTTTTAAATGAAGTTTTTCCAGAGAAACATGTCCTATTTATAACCAAAGGAAAATAAGATATCATTCATACGTCATACAGTAGAGAGCAAAAACATACCATTTTTAAGATCAAGCTTTACTTTGCCATAATCTAATTCTTCAATATATTCTTTTAAATACTTGTTAATAATATACCGAACAAGATTTTTTAATACCATTGTGTTACGTTTTACTATAAAACTATATCTTGTTCTTTACAACAATTATTTCTGTTGAAACAAATACACATGATTGTCGATCTAAGTAAGCGCAGAATGAAAGAGAAAAAAAATAATATCAATAGCGCTTTGCTCGTCATGTTTTCTTTTCATTCGTTCTTACCTTGACAACTTTTTTTTCTTTTGAAAGCAAACAAATGACAAAAAACGATAAAGAAATGGAAAGGACAGAGCAACGAACATTCATACTAATGAATAATAAGAATAAATATGAATCCTTTAGTTTTGCAGTATTAGAGAATAGTAGATCGAACTTTTTTGTAGGAACCATGCGTGAGTATTGTAGAGGAAAACAACTGTAATTAAAAAGCAAAACCTGATGATATAAAAGCAATACAGATTTATGTAAGCAGTTATTATCCAAAGGCGAGAAATTAGTTTAATTGTATGTTGGATGTTTATTAATAATATAGAGATTTACTTGCAAAGCAAAAAGGGATTTCAAATTAGAAGAATACGTGGGGCATATTTTAATTTTAGTTGGCACTTATATTTCATGCAAAATTGTGAAGAAATTGGTATAGGTAGACATTCTTAATTATCTACGAAGTAGATGTTTTGGTTTTTTTTTTAGAGAAGCAGAGATCTGTATTGTGAAAATTCCTTGTCACGTAATACATATAGTTAGTCGTACATTACAATAGTTGAATGTCGCATATAAATGCAAGTCAAGACAATTTATATTGTGCATGCGAAAATCACACGATCTATCATGTTACAAATTTACTTTTCTATAAAGAAAGTTCTAATCTATATTAATGGAAAACTAAAATATCGAGTCTCGGCAATAGTCACAAGTTGAATCGATTAGGACCTGTTTATATGAACATCTTCATTGTGTATTTCGTAGGTTTGAAGTCAACGGTTCGTTTGTTTTCTCCCCTTGAAGTATTATTTTTCTAATCGTACATCTTGAACGACGTTAAATTAACGATTTGCGCACGCACCCTAAAATACAATATTTCCAAATGAAAACTACGTATTTGCATATATGTAAAATATTCGCAATGATTTATTCGAGATAGTCTTGTTGGGAAGCTGGAAAATATACGGAGATCGCGCATTGAAAAATAGCAAAAAAAAGCAATCAATTTGCATGACTGCGACACAATATCTTCAGTAAATATTGTCATTAGTCAAGAATTTCTCACATTTATCAATAATTTCGATAGAAAAAAAACCGACGGAGGATGTTTCTCTTTCCACGTGGTGAATAATGCATTAAGCAAAATGATGGTTTGAAACTTGAATCAGTCCTATGATATTTTTCCAAACAGTGGTGTCAATCAACACTGAATTCATAGAGAAAAGTGTTGAGCAGATAAATCAAGAAAAAAGCAATGACGTTATTGCGTGGGAAATTTTCCGCAATACGATGTTTGTGTCACAAATCATGTCTTGTCTATTCTTCTGTTTTTTCATACTCTGCTGTCAAGAAACTATTTTCGTTATCATTCATGAAAGTAAATTTTTCTTTGACGGTCAATAGATAACGATAAGAAAAATATTGCGTTTTACCACTCACTGAAAGCAATACGCTTATCTCTGTCATACAGTTGGAAACAATCGAATGTGTAACTGTTAAACTCTTTGTCCATGTCAGCTGTTTATCGTTGGTAAATTTTAATAAAGAAAACAGATGCAATTGACATACGCAAGGCGAATTAACTGATTTTCAATGATTCCAACTATTGAAATCAAATAGACGAGAGAAGAAAATACTATTGTTTAGATTTGTAACAGGTCTTAGTTCAATCAACCTGTTCCTGATTAAAACATAGAACTAATGAGTAGGTCGTTCCAAGACACTGCAAAACCTGTTTTAGAAATATGATATTCAATGTGGCAATAACAAATATAATTTACACAGTAAAATAAGCTGCCTAGTCGAAAGGGTGCATTCAAAGTTGAGTACAATACAGATTAGTTCGTATTGGAAAGAAATCTTGGAACGCTTCGCAAGATCGTAATTGATATGAACTTACCCTAGTTTCAGTATGAGTCAGTGACGATGAAAGATACGCGTTGATCGAGAGATAATATATTTTCAAGAACATAATCTTACGACAAACTGCCGCTAAAACTGATGGCACAAGAACTTGTTGATTTTTTAAATTACTGAAAATGTTATATTGTCGAACTGGGAACAATACACACAATAGAGTTCATGTAACCACAACTATACTGAATTATGGTTTCAGCTTAATATGAACAATTGTATCAAGCATATTTAAAACTCACTAAATTATTTAGTTTCAATTCCCAATATGACCGCCAATGATTAACATTTTTTTTTTGATTCTGTCAAACGAAGCTGACTCATAAAAAAAGAATCCTTGCTTAATTTCCAACCTTTAGAAGGCGCATGTTACAATGCGAAGGTTTTTTCCAAGTAAAATTGAAAATAAATGTTGCCAACATAAATCAATATATAAAACTTGTTTCGTATATCTATAGGTCAATTTAAATTACTTTAGACTACACTGTATTTAACCGAATTCTAAGCGAATCATAGTACAAAAATGGGAAATCCGAAAAATGACGCATTACATACACGCTGTTCTTATCTTGCAAATTCAATCAAAAGAAATAAAGAAAGTCGTCGTCAGCTTGCCAGCATTCCAGATTCAACTGTTCCTGTATCATTGGAACGAAATTCACTACAAGAAATAGACATTATTCCAACAGCTCGCTTGCGAACTTATGCAACTTGGCCTCACTGTACGCCTAACCGTGAAGTAATGTCCTCAAGTGGTTGGTTCTATACTAATTTTAACGATCGAGTTATTTGCATATATTGCAACACAGTATGTCATCAATGGATCAAAACGGATAATCCGTTTGAAGTTCATGCAAGACTTGCCCCCAAATGTCCCTTCGTTCTATCAACAACGCCGACAACGAAAGAGGCCCCTGCATTAGTTACTCAAAATGTTGAAGGAGATTTCCAGCCACGTCATCCATTGATGTGTACAATCATGGAACGACAAGAAACGTTCAATAGCAACGCTTGGACATACACGTCGCCGACTGTTCACGATTTAGCGGAAGCTGGATTTTTCTATGCTGGTTATGAAAATGTAGTAATTTGCTTCTACTGTGGAGGATCATTAAAGCGCTGGGGTGCTAACGATAACCCGACGATAGAACATTGTCGATGGTTTCCAAATTGTCTTTACGCTAAACATTTATCTGGTGATGATCTTTACGAGCGAATTCAAATTCGTAAAAAACAACTCGAAATACAGAATAACCGTATTGATGACGAACTTCTAAAGCGTCTTATTCAAGCAAGACTTGATCTACCTTTGACTCGACGTCTAAGCGCAAAATACGGAATTTCTATTGTAAGAAGATGCATTGAAGATCAATGGAAAATGAATAATGATGACTTTTCGTCGGATAGTGACCTAACGATCGCTTGTTTTATTCTTCGGCAACAAATTGATGCTTGTCAAGGTGATAAAGATAAATTAATAGTTCCTTCACAAAGTCAGATATCAGTCAGCTTAAGTAACATGACTCAAACAAAATTAGAAGAATGCGTTGTATGTGTTACGGAAGGAAGACAACTAGCTTGCTTGCCCTGTGGACACGTATGCGCTTGTGTTGTATGTGGATACGGCCTTCAAAAATGTCCTATATGCAGACACACAATTCAATCATTTGTTCGAATTTATACTTAACTGTATTTAGTATAGATGTGGTTTATTTACCTATTTGCTATGGGTATAATTGAAAATAGATACTTCGAAAGATATCTACTAGCTTCCATGCGGCCATAAATTATGCATAACCCAGCCAGACAAGCAACGAAAAAAATCGACGTTTCTACGCGTTAAAAGCGCAGATTTTCGTACGATACAATGCGTTTCCTGCCATGAAAATCGTTTTAACGCAAGAAAATGTGCGCTTTTAACGCGTAGACATGCCGATTTTTTCTTGAGGGTGTCTGACTGTGAATCATTGATATCATACAATAGAAAAGACTATTCAAATAGTTAGTGAATCAAAACTCTTGTAAATTTTTCTTTTCTTATTTTAATAATATAGTAAAATGTGAAATAATACTTGTAAAACACAATTTAAATAATTTCATTGAATCAGCAAACAGTTCGATTAGTTATACTTTCAATGTCTCGAGTTCATCATCGTTTCCTCGCTACTAGTTGCCTACAAACGATATAATATGATATTTAAACCAATAGTCACTAGATTCTCTATGCCAAAAGATTTAACGCATAACATTGTCAGATAATGGCAGAAATAGGATTAAATTATTGTAATTCATACCACACACTAATTAGTTCATCATCAATAACTCTTTGTAAGGTACCAGTGATGGGATCAGTTTGTGTTTTTTTCGAACCGAACCGACTCGATTAAAAGATTAAAAAAAAGTTTATCGGTTTCTGCTCTTTTTTTTTTAAAGATATTCACTTTTAACAATATATTGAAGGCGTGATTATAATACTTTCGATAGTTGTAAGAAAAGCCCTTCAATCGAATTCGAAACATTTTCTGGACCAGATCCAAGAAAGCTGAGTTGCAGACAATTTTAAAAACATAGTTATTTTTGCTTTTATTTCAGAAATATTTTTCAACCAGAAAAAACTGGAGTGTATTTTTAGTGGATAGCCAATTTTTTGTTAATCAAGAAGGAATCACTACATTTTTATTCGTCGTTCAGTGTAAAGAGTAGAATTTATTCCTACTAGCAGGTTATTATTCATTGAAGAACGTTGTGTGAAAATGTCATATAACCTAGGTTTTCAGAAATAATTTATATATGTTACACATTCCAGCCATTGTTCTGTACTTTTCTAGTTTATAATTTCGGATTGACGAAGCATTTGAAAATAGTAACCTAATGATGATGCGAAACGGATCTATTGAAAAGGAAAAAGTTGCCCTTAAAAATATAAAGATTTTGTCAAAATTTTAAAATTTATTTTGTTTTTTACGGTTTAAAAAGTAATAACCACTATGACTGGCTAAACTTGAAAGGTCTGAAAATCTAAGTAGAGTTATCGATTTTGAAATATTAGTTTTATACTATTTTCTAACTATCTTGCTGTATGTTAAAGATTATTTTAAAGGTCAAAACAGGGCAATGTTTAGTTAGTGAATTAAAAACTAATACATATTGATAATCAATTAAGATTTGTTTATATATATATGTATATGGGTGTTTCCTACTAAAATGTTGTCTGTAAAAGTATATACTGAGTGATGAACAAAACTTTTACTCGCGACTGAAGATTTATTAAGCAGTTGATTAAATCATAAAAATGTGCTTTACTGTCTTCAAGTTCAAGATAAGCAAACTCATCAATCGTTTTATTCAAAAATATTGTGAAGCTTTCGATCTTGTGCAAGAAATCATTATCAACACTAATTTTGCATGAACGAGAATTACACATAGTACATACAACAATTTTTATTGTTATTTTTATTTTTCGTTCTGTTACGAACATCAAACTGGGGAGATGTATTTCTTCCCTTCGTAGTGCAATGTGCAGAAGAGAACGAAAAATAAAAATTGTTCTATGTATTATATGTAATTTTCTCTCGTCTAAATTTAGTGTTGATAATGACCTTTTGAACGCGGTCGGCAGCTTCACAATATTTTTGAATAAAATAAATAAAATGGTTGATGAATTAGTTTATTCATTTGCACACCATCAGACGATATAGATATACTTTATTCATTCACTTTTAGTGAATAAGTTAACAAATATATTAGAATATATATCAAAAAGAAATCGGTTCCGAACATTTGAAACCGAACCGGTCCCATCACTGTAAGGGACTAAAAGTATACAATGGATTACTAGTTATTCGTTATTTTAATATTCAACTTCTTATGAAAAATAATTTGATTCCAATAATTTATAAAAACATCCATTAGGAAGGTCAGAGGTGAATACCAATGCGAAGTTGGTGAATATTTGAGAGAGAGGAAGAAAAACATTTGTACAGCATCTACGTAAAATGAAAGAAAAATAAACAGAAGGACTACAAGAGCGCAACTGCATACATATATTGAATGCCGTAGCCTATAAAAATATCTCGTAAAACAAATTGGGAATATGACATGAAGAAGTAAAAATAAAATATCAACAAACACTAAAATAATGACGGGGGCGGGATCAGAATTATTAGTCAAAGTCATCAAAATTTTCAATAGATCACTCTATAATTTCAATTTATTTGAGAAATAATCGAACATACAATTGAAGTTACTTCACATTTTATTAAGTTATTGGAAGAATTCCTTCCGAAAAATCAGACGGAAGTCAATCCGAAGTATTCACTAATTGAATTGTATTCTCGTTTGTTCTTACGGGAAGATTTCAAATTTTGAATTTCTTGCGTTGGATAAAGCCATTCTTTTAAATTATCCGTACGAGCTAAAGATTCGATAACATAACCTGCTGCTTTTACCATTTTTTCATAAGCAAACACATTGATATTCCATATGGTATCACATGATCTATGATAACATGGATCTTGTGCAATATTCGGTGTACAATACGGATCGGGACCAAGAAGTAATGCATAACGATCGCATTGCTCTTTTGTTTTTATTCCACTTGCACCTGAAAGAAGTCCTCCTGCAGCAACGCCAGCTGCTAAAAACGGAGCATAATCACTACCACTACCTAGAGTACTATTATTCCAAGGTAATTTTTGACTATTGAACCAATCGCGAAATAATGAAGTAACTTTAATACTACCAGGAATAGCATTTTCAGGTGTCGTATTTGTTATAGTTTCACCATTATAAATTCCGAATACATAATTCGGTGAACCTAACATATCGAAATTAAGATTTACTAAATTATCACTGAGTCGTTCACCGATGATCGTTGAAAGTTTAGCTTGTTTCACATAAAAATCTGAACCAATAAGACCTATTTCTTCTGCACCCCACCAGCAAAATCGTATACGATATTTTAATGTTGTATAGATCGATGTTTGAAAAAGAGCTACAGCTAATGCAAGATTAGCTGCACTGCCACTACCTATAGATGAGACAGCATATTTCTAAACTGAATGCTATGTATGTAAACTCTCAAACTAACCATTATCATTAATACCGGGTCCATCTGGTACACTATCACTATGACTACCAACTATAATGGTTTGAGTAATATCTCCTGTTGGAGTATCAGCACATATATTAGCAACTGGAAATGGTGGTATATTGACTAAATCGATGATTAGACATACACTTGCATTGCTTGTCGAATTCAGAAACGCATTAGCGAGCTCTTGGCCAAGATCGAATGACAGGAAAAGTGCTGGTAGTTCATTGCTTCGATCCAGACTAATGAATATCGGATTATTACGATCAGATGATGCGCCATCATTGTACAATAGAAGAGTTTTTGCTTGATACGTAGTAGCAAAAGCAGCCTTTTGAATAAAATCACACAAACCTCGTTTGACAAGTACTATTCGGCCCATCGGCGATGGATTTGCACTGAGCCAATCTTCATCTAAACAGCCACCATTCGGAATAACAGTAAGAGCGGTAAAATCGGTTAGATTGATAGCTGTAGAATACTGTATATGAAAAAATTCTGCTTTAGTAAGATCAGTCGAATATGTACGATTAATGATTACACCATTAATCGAAGTGAGTAATATAGGATTATTGGCAAGTTGAAAAGTTCGAATAGGAAAATAAGTTTTGTTTATGTAATAATTAGTATTGATAGAGAGATAATCTGCTATGTAATCAATAGTGCGATTGAAACCTTTCGTATTTATCGCTCGAGTACCATTTTCAGTCAAAGCTATACGATAGAGTTGACTCAGATGTTCCATTACATCGCTAATACGAATCGCCTCAACTAGGCTCGAATTCAATAGAATTCGATTAGTTGTTGTACTCATTGTTGTTGGCTCTTGGTTATCATTGGTTTTCTTTAATTGATCAAATCTATTGATGACTATGCCTAAAATAGCAGCATTTAAAGCAATTGATATTATGACGAATAGACCAGTTAGAACGATGATTATCAACAGACAAGATCCACTTGTATTCATTAGTAGCAATAGCAAAAAAAAGCTTTTTTTAGTTTGAAATCAATCTATTGTTTTATATGTAGTTACTATTTGATTCTTATCTTCTTCTATTAAAATTCGTTGTAGTAAGATAAAAATCATAAATATATAAAATTATAAAGGTGAAAGAATTCAAAGTGCGTCTCTTGAAATCATATTCAACGTATGTTAAAACATGGAGAATCGAATAATTGTTCTATGTAAAACAGTGCATGTCTTGCAGATTTCTTACATGAATTTCATTATCTAGCCTAAATTAAATTATTTTAATATGTAATCACATTGCGTTCTTTGTTTTGTTTTTGTTTTTGCAGCACTAAAGTTGGTAGTTTAATTTAATGATTACATTGATATATTCACGAATGTCTTTAAAAGAAGCAACTCTCAAGTTCTTCTCGTTTCAGTGGATTCTAAATCTCGATTAAACGCAAATGAGAGAATCATATTTTTGAATAGATTCTGTTGGCTGTACAAACATAAGTTAAAGTTTAGAAAGCCAAACGATGAATAATACAAATATCAAAGTATCCAAAATCAGATCCTACATAACGTTAATACATTGCTCTCAATAAGTACTGCGCATAAAATTAATCGGTACACCTCGCCTATTAAATTCTTGTTTTCGACGACTACGCACACATATAAAACTCGGGATAGTTTTTGAAAAAAATCTACTGCTTTTATTTTTCTATCGCACCTAACCATTATTTAAGAGAAAAGCAAAACGTATTTTTTTACCGATTTGTCCTCGTATGTTGCAGCGTTGTTAACAATACTTCGCTGCTGGAATCCTCGAATCGATGTAAAGAAACGTAATTGGGACCCCTGTTGATGTATTTTTTTTTGATTTATGTAAATCAATATCTTGAAGAGAACGCTTTCGTGTATAAAAGCAAAAACTGCCTTCACCAAATGATATTTTTTCAATCTAGCAATGCAACTATTTTTGATTCAACTCACGATAATATTGTAAGTGATTAGGTTATGGTGTTTCAACAATATGATCCAATTCTCTATTTAGATACAGTTTTTATGTTGCCAAAGGTATGAAAAATTAATTTTATTGAATCATGTAATCAAGCGTTCAGTATTTAGCTTATATTAAACATAGTTTTCGTTAAACGTTTCTCTCTCTCTCTCTTTATATCATGCGCATTCTGTTTTAATGAACTTCATTTAAGGCAACGACAAAATTGATAAACGATTCTATAATTGTGAATGCTGCCTACCTCGATCATGCCGCGAAAAACGAGTACCATGCTCAACAAATTTCGATTGCCAATGCCTTCTGATGACGAAAACTGAACAAGGGATATGTGCTGATACAGTCGTCTCATGTAAAGATTTGCTACCATGTGAAAGCGATAATAAAACATGTATACATCCCAACACTATATGTGTCGGTTATACTCGATGCAGAATTCCTGTTTGCTATCCCATCGATTATACTTCTTCTGATCGATGTCCACCGGTGACTTCAAGAACTTCAATTTTAACAATAGGTAAGTATTGTAAATCATGGATCTAATGCAAGGGGGGAACAGCAGACTTTTGAACTTCAAGTTACTTTCAGCTACTTCAACTACTTGGTCCTACTTTGAACTACTTCAAGCAGTCTACTTTGATGTACTTTGACGTACTTTTCTACCTCAAATATGCCGTTTCTCCCTTGATCGAATGAAATGTGTAGAATTAACTTGTAGCCAGATTTTTTTACTATAATGATATTTTTCCATCAAAACATGTAGCTCACTTTTCAAGGAATAAATTGATCAGGGCTTTTATTCAATCGATTTCGTGTTTAACAACAAAAGTCTTCATAGATAGCAAAATATATTTAGAGAATACGATAGAGGAAAGTTTGAATTCATTGGTAAGGAGTTATCCTAGTTTCAAGTAAACAATATCATGTATATTCTTGAACTCGAATTGAAATCAAGAGTCTTATTCAGACGCATTTTATGACGATTGGATAAATCATTGTGAAATGATTGGTGAATATTGTTTCACGCATTCTTAACTACACCCTCTACTACAAGTACTTGTATTTACTGTCTAAGTCTATTGATACTCTTAATCAGAAGGCTCATTAAGTACAAAATCACTTGGAGAGACGGTGAAAGAGTGTCGAATATAGAGAAATCTTCAGTATACAAATATTTCACGGAATCTCGAATTAAGATATGATTTTTTGTATGTTTTATAAAAATCAAGGTCCAACAATACCATTACTAACTACAAATCTGGCATCATCCACCACTGCTACTACATCAAATTCGGTTACATCGACAACGGCCTATGTACCTAGCAGTAAGTAATACGAGAAGAGGATCGATTGATACTAGCCTCCAATCGGTAAAACACCACTGAATATAAATGTTGTAGCACTAAATGCCTCAGAAAGAAATGAAATTTGTCCACTGTATATCGACGAGATTTGCTGTGTCGTTTCTGAGAGTAGACGAAAACCATGCATTTATTTGATTTTGTACAACTCTTTACATTATTCGTAACAGTGAACTTTATTTCATCGCAGAATTCAAAAACATTTTCTCAATAATCAATAATACTTCGGTGTTTCGGTGGATGACTAGATTTTCATTCGCGTACGATGGTTTGTATATTTACAAATATCATTAAAAATTAAACAATTATTTAAAAATAAACTTTTGTATGGACATATTCTTTGATTTTTGTATTGAAAACAAATCTTTCTAGGATGGTTGAATATCAGTAGTATGAATTTTGCACGATACGGACACACAGCATCTATATTAGCCGATGGAAAAGTTTTAGTTACCGGTGGAATGGACTCTAGTGGCTCTACTAATTCTGCGGAATTGTACGATCCACTAACAGACATTTGGACGAGTACCGGCAATATGACTTTTCAACGCTTCTATCATACAGCATCAGTACTTAGCAACGGAAAGGTCTTAGTTGCTGGTGGCTATGTTTACAGTGGCTATTCAAACACTGCAGAACTCTACGATCCATCGACTGGAGTTTGGACGAGAACTGGTAATATGAATTCTCAACGATTCTGTCATACAGCATCGATACTAAGGAACGGAAAGGTTTTAGTTGTTGGAGGAGTTGCTACTATTAGTCCTCTCAATACTGCAGAACTGTACGATCCATCAACAGAAGTTTGGACGAGAGTAAGTAATATGAGTTTTAAACGACAGCATCACACGGCATCGGTACTAACTGATGGAAAAGTCTTAGTTGCCGGTGGATATGGTTATAGTGGTAGTTTGAGTAGTGTAGAATTATACGAATCAGAAGCAAATATTTGGACGAAAACTGGCAGCTTGAATACTGATCGATACTATCACACAGCATCTATACTAACCGATGGAAAGGTCCTGGTTGTTGGTGGATATACTTACGGTGGCAATCTGAATAGTACAGAGCTCTACAACCCATTGACACAAATTTGGACAACAACTGGTAGCATGAACTCTGAACGACAGCGTCATTCGTCATCGTTGCTAAATGATGGAAAAGTTATAGTGACAGGTGGATACAGTTCGAGTGGCTATTTAAATACGGTGGAATTATACGATCAAGTGACAGAACTTTGGACAAAAACTAGCAATATGAGTTTTCAACGACAACATCATACCGCACTAGTACTAACCAATGGAAAAGTCTTAGTTACTGGTGGCTATATGGCTAATGGAACTTTGAACAGTGCAGAATTATATGCATGATCATCTTTTTTAACTTGGAACATTAATCATCCTAGTCTTAGAATTGAACTTTGTTTTTTTTATTAATTCCCTATTGTTTATACTTTAACTATATGAGAACGCTATAAGCATGGCAATGCCTTATATGTAAATATTTCAAATCAAAGATATTTTTGTAGAAATTATGTCATTGATAATTATTATCATTTAATTTTAAACAGAAATTAGTATGATATAATATAATAAAAGAAATTAATTTGATTTTTTGTAATATTCTCGTTTTGTGGATGTTTTCAGTTGAACTCTATTCATGTCATTTCTCGACCCACGAGTAAAGCATACGCTGATCTGTATTTCTACAATTTCTAAAAGATTTTATTTCGACTTATACTAAATATATGCAGTAGAATTTCATGATGAAATCTAGAGCTGCTTATCTAAAAAAATTCAATAAAATCTACATATAATAATAATCAATTCAAATGAAAGCAAAGAAATTAATCGTTGAATTTTTATTTTTTCAGCATGTCGCATTTTGTCCGACATCATCATCGTATTTATCGACCGAATGGTAAACAACAACAATATTTTTTTTGCGAAAACCAACATGTCATACCATCACCTTTGTCGTTTTCTGCCACCTTGACGCATCCATCAGGACATGTGTTACCAATAAAGCAAAATGGACCAATACCATACCACTTGCATAATGAATCAGCTGATGTTTGACCTGTTGTTAAAAGTAGAAGGAACACAAGAGTCGCTGCTATTTTCAACGAAGCCATAGTTAATCTAGACTATGGAATAAGAAAAAAATTCTGCAATTTTTTATTCAAGACGACTCACTCGAAATCTGTATGTAGTTTTTAATAGACAGAAGAAGAAGAAGAAAAGATAAATGAAGCTATGTAACCGTATGTTATATGTATATAATCGTTGTTTTCTTCCTCCAGCTCGTGGCGTGTATTTTTCTTACCGACAAGCGTATTGCGCCGTAGATTAACTAATTACGCTGAAAGAAATACTAGATAAAGCTTCTTTTAAGTTATTGCTGATAGATATGCAGCTATCTAGAAAATACCAAAGAAAAAGAATACAAATGCCAAGAACTGACAAGATACGTATAAAATACTCTCACATACTCAAAAATGAGGGAAAAAAACGAGTTCGTAATCGATAAAAAGGAGCATAAATCTGCAACAAAACAAACAGTTGAACTGTGATATGAACTAATAATTACTTCTCGAAGAGTGATTTTATTATGCTTCTTTTTCTAACTGATCATTAAATCGTTTGCATTTGTTATATAAGCGCAGATTATATTATTTCATCAATATAAATAATTGTTGTAAACGTACATGTAATACGTCTTAGTCTTTCAAAACATACCTTTTGCGGCATTATTTATCAATGAAATAATATGACACTTACTATTTCATTTGTAACATAGCTTATATTCGAAATTTATAATAATTAAAATAAAATAACGTTTATTTTAATTAATTATAGTTCATAAAATCTGATACTCTAACCAGATCTTCGACTAACACCATATTTTAATGATTTATTCTTTCGTTCCGCAACTGTATTATCTGTGTCACAAAAATTAGTTTGTTCACAACCATAATACTTTCCTTCCATACAAAAGAATCAGATGAAATGTTGATACAATGCATCTGAACGAATGCAGATGCCGAATTTTTTTCGATCGCAATGGTAAAACATTCTTATAAATTATTTTTATTTCTTTCGCGTGTAATCAGATCGAAATACATTCATCTTCATGCGAAAGTCTAATTATTTTTAATCAAAATTGAATAAAATCACTCGATTAAGAAAATCCGTAAAAAAATGAGTGTCTTAGACATTAAGAATACAACTACTACATCATTTTATTATCAATAATCATACAGAAAACAAGAAACTAAGGACAAGAGAATCAAGATTTATCATTAAGCGTTTACAAGGGTGTTAACAATTGAATCGAAGGTCTTCTTAGGACAACAACAATAATTTTTCACACCAAACCAGCAGCTTGCACCATCACCACGATTGCTAGAGTTTATTTGCGGACAATTGGTGGGACATGAATTTCCAAAAAAACAAAATGGAGCTGTTCCATACCACTGGCATGGTGCTTCAATTGCTGCGAATGTTGACAACACAAGCGAAATAAGTATAATGCAAGAAACAAGGCGTACGTTAAGCATGATGAAATAATGTGCGATAACGTTAAAATGCAATCGAATGCTGCGTGTGTGTTCGTCGAGAAAAGAATAGATAAATGTTGACCGATCGATAGTCAAACAATGTGTTATATATTGTCGGAAAAAAGACGAAGCAGTATCCAATGATTGATCTACTGACTGATGAAAGGAAGGAAGACGTTTGTTTTTTACTGGATATTTCTAAATGCACTGGCCGAATATTTGTTTTTAAAACTGGACCAAATATTAAGATTTATATATATTTGGGATCAGCATAAAACGAGGAACACGATTTGATATATATTTTGCTGGCGTTCCGTAGAAAATGAATAGATGACACTAGTTGATTTGGTTTCATGATAGAGGGTTACTATGGAACTGATATGGAATCTGTGGTATATATATATATGTAAGAATATCATTCTATTGGCCTGTTTGGTACTGTTACTTATCCATTTAATTGCAACAGGGCCAATGAAACGAAGAATGTCTATGATCTCGGTAGTGAATGACACTAAGAGGCTTAAAAAGGTAGAAGCGCCAGAGCGAAACTATTATAGAAAAATATTTTGAGCGACGCCTAATTTTTGTGTATAATTAATTTTTTTTAATTTCCAGATTTAAAAGTCAACTCCACAAATGCATAAGTGGATTCATTTTAGAAATACTGTAATGATTCATTCACATCAGTCAGTAGATCAGATAGATAGAATAGACGGGTAAAATATACCCAGATCGAGAAATCCCACACCGAATCCGATAGGAACTTGATAGTATCCTATCGTCCGACAGAATCTTATACAATTCCGGGTCGAGGAATTGATGTCGGAACCCATTGAAATTCCGATGACATTCAACGGTGTTTCGTAGGAATCCGACACTGAGGATCCAACTTCGAATCTGGAACCCGGAATCCGACGATAGTTATGTAGGGTCCGACAAAATCTGATAAGATCCTACTGGATGCAAGTTGGATCGAATGGGTCTCGATTGGTTCCTACTGTTGGATTACTCGACCTGGGTAGTCTACATGATTTATTTGCAATTGGAGTGACATCATTACGCACGATTGACACGCCTATTACAGCAATCGGTATGAAGACGAATGCTACTGAATTGTAGTTATGCTCCACATAGCCTCGAATTCATTTATCTACAAATAATATAAATTGAATGAATGTAAATTCCAACAATTGCTTTTCTCTGTCTATTACTAGAAAAACGCCAAGTCAAGACATGTACACTGGAGTTTTGATAAAACATACTGAATACTGTTCGGTTGTAATGATAAATGAATGTAACTGAGAAGTATCTGCGCTATATCGGAAATAACAATTCAATTGAATGATGCAAATAGAAGATAAGTTAATTTAAAAAAAAGATTTATTATCAAAATTTGTCAAGAGTTATTAAAAAACTTTCATTTGAATAATGCATTCTATAGCTAGTATTTATTGTTTGATACATCATTGTAGCCAAGTGAAACTTTATCAGAAGATATTTTTTGAAATAGTTGATAAAAATTAAACTCGTGCGAGTACACCTATAGTCAAAAGTAATGGCTTTCTGAACAAAGATGAAAAAAAAAATGGCGGACGGAGATAAGTTTAATTAATGTTTATTTAGAATGTATGAGAACAGGATCACTGATTCATTGCTACGAGAAAAACACTTATAAAATGTATTACTATTATATTATCGTAACAAACGATTATTATTCACAGTTATCTCTAAAGAAGTTACACATTACTATATAGACTTGATAAAGAATCCGTCGAGTAAATCTTTTCGTTAAGAAAATATCAATTTAAGATACGCTAAGAATTAAAAATTATGCTTATTTATATATCGATATTTGTAATCGACACTTTAAAGTATTATTACATTTTAAGAAAATCAGTCAATGAAAATAAGATTGAGCGCAATAAATGTCCGAAAAAAAATATTCTATATGATGTCAGATGCAAAAGGATTATATTGTTTAATTCGTTTTGATTAATTTTAAATTTCTAAGCACATGCATTTATGCAATGCTGATCAGTTGAGTTACGTAAAAACATCTTTTTGCTCTCTTGTCTTTCGAATATTCTGATAGTTTCACCGCATGAATCTCCAGGATTCCTCTATTTAGCATACAAAATTCAATTCTCTCATGTGCCTATGAATTTTATTCTCCTAATGCAGCTAGTTGACACGCATGATATTTAAAAAAGCGTTTTTCTATAAAATCCAGAGTTCTCGAAAATGAAAGATGTCAGCTTTTGTTTTTGTGTGATGCCATAGTGATAATTTACTAAAATTCAAATGTATTCGTCAGAAAAACGCTATATAAAATAAAATTCCTGTATAGCGAGCTTTGATCAAATAGAACTTTTCAAGCGCACATTGTTGTTGCATATTTTTTTAAATAATTGCGATAAGAAACCTGCAGTAGGACACTACTAAAAAAACAACATCACACAGATTCATTCTTAAACGCAAAAAAATCACAGATATGAATGTGTGTATTCTTTTTTGCACAAGTTGATATTAGATTAAAACTATTTGGTTTTTATCTTAGTCGTGCACCTTTATTTCTCTCTCATTACATTCATCATCATCATAAACTAAAGATAACTATCGTATGGCTACTACCAGACAACAAAAGAATTTATGTACAATATGTGGCGATATGGCTGGCACCTTCCTCTGTCGAGGATGTCAGCAGAATTTTTGTTTAAATCATACACATGACCATCGAGATCAACTTCAACAACGTATGAATGATATTAACAATAGATGCCACCGATTAAAAGATAATATTCAAGGACAAAACGTACCAGGGCATCGCAGTTCGTTGTTAGAAGATGTTGACAGCTGGGAACGAAGATCTACAGAGAAAGTTCGTCGATTAGCTGATGATATCCGACAACAAGTATCAAATCTTGCTGTAGATAATGCAAGTGATCTCAAAGAAAAAATAGAAGAACTACAAGAAGAATTAAATACAGCTAATGAAAAAGGAGGTTTTTATGAAGATGATTTAGAAGAATGGTTACGAAGACTTCGTGAATTGCAAAATTTGGTTCCTCAGCGGCAAAAACTGAAAGTTGAAGAAACTGCTGATCCAAGCTCATTTATTTCACCAATTTCGTTAAAGCCTATACCGATGGATTCAGTTCAAGGGACTAATTTTCCGGATAGTCCAATCACAGCAAAGAATAAAATCCCCGGGAATAATGCGACGACCGTGCCATATCCAGAGTATCCTAACTGGAACAATAAGCCCCAATATAATGGTTCGTCAGAAGATCCTTATCAGTATGATACTCCAAAGAAATATGGTGATCATTCCGAAGACCACAATAAAGATAGATATTCATCAGGACGACATACACTTCGATTTAAAGTTGATCAATTTAAACCAAATACTTCAATTGTCTTTGGTGTCGTATCGAAAAATCAATCGACGGATACACCCATACGTGAAAATCCAACATTTTATGGATGGGCAGATAATAACGCGGTTTATCTAGGTGGTGATTTAAAATACAATCACAATGGATACAAAAGCGACTTCAAATCAGGTGATATGTATCAGCTCCTAATTGATTGCGACCAAGAAAAGCTTCGACTAAAAAACGAACGAACAGATATTTCATATGAATTAGAGGTTGATACGACAAAGTGTTCACTTCCATGGCAACCCAACGTTCGCATGACCGTTCACAATCAATGAACAGTCTATTGAAAATATTTTTATGTGATTTAATTTTTTTATTTGATTACGTGTAATTTTTTCTTGAAATAGGTTTCATAAAGAAAATATTTTTTAGACTTGTCGAATATTAATTTTTCCGATTTGTCTATTAAAATAGTCATTTAGTATTATTATTTTTTTTTTCTTTCGGTTTTCGGTACCTTTAGTAAACAGGCTGCATTTTTTTCTGATATGCTATCTTTTTCTCTTTTGTTCTTGATACAACTTTATCATCAATATTTCTTTTTGCAACCACGAATGTTATCTTGATTAAAAGAATCCCATTTAATTCTTTCTAACATCTCTGGACTACTAAAAATCTTCCTGAATCGTGCATTGGATTCATACAAATATCATAAGCACACGTTCGATCTGCTACGTAATTATAGATCTTAAAATCGAAAGAATATTAAAGTAAACATGATCTTGGTTGAATCTAAGATATTATATTGCTTTGAAATAGTGTATATTATAAAAAAAAAGACTATTTATCACTGCACTGATAGTATGACGCTGTGATTACACGTCTACTATGATTTCTAATCCACTGAGAGATACTCACACTGAAATAAACATAATTTACCGGAGTACTAAAAATTTTGCTCTTAATAATCATACAAGTTTCTGTAAAATTAGCTAAGGACTTTTCTAATAATCTATACTCATATTGTTAATTTACATTTATACACTCGAACAGTATTTACTGTTACTGAGGTGGTTCGCTTGTCTTAAAATAAAAGAAACAAGTAATATCTGAGATATTTACATGGGTTGAACTGGAATGATTTTTCTTGGCAATATGTAGGTGATCTTAATTTCTTTCTTTCATTCAAAAAATTCGTGTACAACTGATATGCAATCTTTAAATTGAATGGCATTGTCATATTCAAAAACAATAAATGCTGATTGAAACTCGTCATAAGTAGCTGACTGCAACGTTCATATGATACTCTGTCGTATACAACGGAATATTTAACTCTATTACTTTCATATTCATAAAGAGTTATAAATCTAGGCTGGCATTTGCAACTATTCACTAATGTAAACCGACACAACTCTTGCACAAAACTAAAAAGTCTAATCAGTGATAACCTGCTTTCTATAAATACTCAAATATAAATTGCCGATCACCGTGATTGGCAAACGATGGTACCTGAATAGCGTGTTTCTAAAAAAGACATCTTCGTAAACAAACCGATTTTTTTTCTATCAAAATTACCTGTAAAAACTTTGACGCAAAGGGTGATAACTACCTCATAATTGGTTTGAATCTCGGTGTTCGATTCTACTCCTGATTGAATTGTAATGATTAGATTTAGCTAGGCATGTGTCACACCAGCATGATAGTGTCTCTTTGCATATGTCGTATCGAAGTTAAATCTGATTCATCTTTCAATAAATAATTGACTTAATTGAATATCCGGCAGTTGAACACATAACTAAAAATTTTTTTTTAATAAGTATTCATTTATTTATAAATTACGAGGACAAAAAAAGGTCATCACTTTAAAGTTTCTTCGCATCTTTATATGAGTATGTTTCCGGTAAATTCGAAGACAAAACAAATTCTTGCTCATCACAAGGCTAGTTTTATATCGAACATTCGACGAAGATAAGCATTAAAAAATTCTGTATAGGAGTAAAATATTGTTGCTTTAGTTTATAAGTGAAATCAAGTCATTTGTAAACTACTCATGAATAAATGTACATGTATCAGAGATGGGATCGGTTCATGTTTTTTTGGAACCGAACCGAATCAAACCGAAAAAATCTTAAACCGAACCGAACCGAACCGAACCGATTAAATAATGAAGAAAAAAAAAATATTCGCTTCTAGTCCTTTTTTTAGAATATTCACTTAAAACAACTTATTGAAGACATGATTATCTAAGAGCGACCTACAATACTGAACTGCGAACAATTTTAAGAGCATACATATTTAGCTTTTATTCTGGAAATATCTTTTCATCGAAAAAGTCTATAGCGTATGTTTAGTGGATATGAATCCATTTTTTTTATTTATCAAGAACAATTCACTGCTTTTTCGTTCGTCGTTTAGGAGAAAGAGCAGAAGTTGTTTCAACTAGCAGGTTCTTATTCTTTGAATAGTGTTCTGTGAAAATGCCACATAGCCTAGGCTTTGAGAAATAGTTTATATATATCATGCTTTTCCTCTTTGTTATGCACTTGTCTATTTTATCATTTTCGAGTGATGGAGCATTTGAAAATAATAGCGTAATGATGATGTGAAGCACATCTATTCGAAATGAAAGTGTAGTCCTATAAGATGTAAAGATTTTATCAAAATTTAAAATTTGATTTCTTTTCTTACAGCTTAAAAAGTAATAACCACTATGAATGACTAAACTTGAAAGGTTTAAAACTCTCAGGAAAATTATCTATTTTGAAATATTAATTAGATTATTTTTTCTAACTTTATTGTTATACTTTAAAGATAACTTTGAAGTTCAAACAAGAGCAAGGTTTCATTAGTCAATTAAAGAATAATGAAAATTAATAATCGATTAATATTTGTTCATATATTAGCGCTTGCTACTAAAAGTTTGTCTGTAAAAGTATATTCTGAATGATGAACGAAACTATTACTCGTCTCTGAAAACTTATGAAACAGTTAAGCCATGAATATGTGCTACACTTTCTTCATTCACTTTAAGTGAATAGGTTTACAAATATATTAGAATATATATTTAGATAAAATCGGTTCCCACTATTTGGAACCGAACCGAACCGACCGAATTTTTCAAAATTTCGAACCGAGCCGGTCCCATCTCTGACATGCATCTAATTTTTTCACTATAAAGTGTATGTTAACAATACAAAGGTTAATCCAACAAAATGCATTAAAAATTTAAACGTATAGCCAAGTACAATCTCAATAACGAGATAATAAATAGAAAATCTATTTTAATAGCTAATTGATGAGCATATGCATGAGTTGAAATAGTATATAAATCACTTGTTTTGCCAACATAAGTATAAGAAAACTACGAATTTTCATTCATCAACTACACTTAACGATTCGCTAAATGATAGCTTCAACTGTATCATCTCCTGTTACAACAAGCAGATCTAAAAGTGTTGAAAATAAAAAGGAAATATGTTCATCAATAACAACAACATCATCATCGGTTCCTGATAAAAAAAATGAATTCTTAAATAAATGAATATTTATTAAAAACATTTTTTTAAAATTATGTGTTCAACAGTAGGATATTGAATTAAGTCAATTATTTATTGAAAGATGAATCAGATATAACTTCGTCAATCTGTGTAACTTCGATACGACGTATATGTTACAGTTGACATGAGAATTTAGTTGAGATTGGAATAATAGATTTAATTAAAGATAGAGAAAATGGACACAAAAGAGAGCGAAGAAAAGAAACGAAAAGAAGAAAACAATTTCGAAAATCAAAATGCAAATAAAATTATATGAACGATATGGAAATTTTTTTCTACGAGTTAGATTGAGCAAACTATTTTCTATTTGATCATAGTTTAGATTTCTTTTTTAAATTGGTGACCAAAACAAAAAAAAAATTTTATTTCTTATTTTTCATTTATCTCAATGCGCTCTCATTTCGCTTGTATGAATCATACAGTAGTTAATGTATCTTGTTGAACTGATACTTTAATANGAAAAGAAAAGAAAATACTTCGTTGATTATGACAATAATGTTACATCATCAAATAAATACTTATTTATCCGACTTTTACACTTTAAAAATCTAGTAGAATCTATTAATATCTAATTTTTTTGTCATCATTTCTTTATTAATTTAGCTTGTTGTATAATTGATACTCGTCACTATGAAACAGACAATGATTATACATAAACTACGAAGTTTCTTTTATGTTAGCTTATTTGTTTTTAACGACGAACGATTGTAGATAATAACACATCAAATTGACTACTCATATAAGAAACTTCTTTATTAATTTCATTAAAAATTAAAAAAAATTTACTTTCCTTCCATATCATTCGATATAAAAACTCGTTCCATTCCCATCCCGCCTGCTCGAGACCCGTACTTCGAAATAACGATAGCGAAACTCTCTTTCTGTCTTTTTTTCGAATACAGAACGAAAGAAAAAATCAATGTCTCAATGTTCCGAGTATTAAAACAAACATCTTTTCAGAATCTTTCTCATTTCTCTCTCTTCGACCATGAAAAATAGATACAATTAATCTTGGAAACAAAAACGTGTTTTTGAATCTACATACTCAATCAAACTATCTCATATCACTCACTAATAAAATTTTATTTCTATGAATCACTCTCTCATAACATTTATAGAATAATCAACAATTCCAATCTCAACTAGATTCTAAACTCTACTGCCACATATGTTTTGCATTTTGTTTTTGTGCAAATGCTCTTAATCCAGTGATCTTATTTGAGAACGATGATAAGAACAACTTTTTTTTATAAATTCTGATCAAAGATTCTTGGCATCAAAGAAGTCAGTTCTGTTTCTGATCAGGGTGTTGTCAGAACTAGCAGACTGACTGATATGAGCAGATTATCTCCTTTTCTTGTTTGAGAAAGAAATAGCTAACAATTAGGTTACAATTTTTATTGAAGGCTTCATCTTTTATCGTGAGAGAGTTATTGCTCTGTATATGAATTTCGATGCTCACAAAGTTCCGTCATATTTCATCTATATAATATCTATTGTAAATATATTGGAAGCTGTAGGGCCGGATTCACCCAAAAACAAATACACTGAAACCGTATATATATACCGCCAGTCGATGCTGAAAACGCTTGACCGAGAAAATCGACGTTATCCGAGATGTTACCAGTACCAGTACAACCATCTTTGAAGCAGTTGCCCGCTCCTCCATAGCAAGATGAGCCAACAAAGATTACTCCTGCACTAGAACCACACAGAATCACACAATACTGGTCCCAGCCCGTTGTAGCAGTTGAAGAGTTTTTGAAACCACGATTTTGGAGCAGCTCGATACTCGGGGCATTAACACTTACTACAGATACTTCATCCATAAAATAATACCGATTATTTTGACTCTGAAACCCAAAAAGCATCATGGGCGATGGATCAGTTGCTGTGAAATTATATCGAAATAGACTCCATCCACTACTTGGATTATTTCCGGATACAGAACCAAGAGTACCACGACCAGCTGAACTACATATCACCGCTATTAAAATTTAAGGACAGTCACGAATCTAAGCTAAATCAATTTTACATACTTCTCGGTGTAGTCGTCGTTTTCGTTGTTGATGTTGTACTAGTGATTGATGTAGTGCTAGTGGTAGACATTGTTGCAGTGGTCGCGGACGTAGCGCTTGTAGTTGATGTTGTAGTTGTTGTTTCGGATGTTGTACTGGTGGTTGAAGTAGTACTAGTTGATGTTGTTGTTGTCGTCTGTGATGTAGTGCTGGTGATTGCAGTACCGCTCGCGCTGGACGTTGTTGTCGTAGTCTCTGATGTACTGCTGGTCGTTGAAGTAGTACTTGTACTGGATGTGGTTGATGTTGCTGCAGACGTTGACGTGGTAATTGTACTAGTTGCTGTTGTTGTCTTTGTAGATGTAGTGCTTGTGATCGACATAGTACTGGTGCTACTTGTTGATGTTGTGCTTGTGCATGTGGATGTTGTCGTTGTTGCTGTCGATGTTGTGCTAGTCGTTGTTGTAGAAGTGGTACCTATGAAAGGAACGCAATTATACGTAGTCGTTGCTATGTTTGCTCGGTTTGAACTGCTAATCAAATTTTTATACTAAAACTGAAGCACATTTTTCACCCGTGGAATATGATTCTATTCCATTGGGATACAGAAACGTTATTCAAATTACTTCTCTAAGTACTAGATTTCGTTAACGAAAATTCACATATCCGACATCCAACATGTACTTTTATCTACATGTATATTTTAGCTAAACTAATTTGTATTAATATAAATTTTCGAAGGTATATATGCCTGAACCGCTTCTATTCTCTTTGGTGAGGTCTCTTTAGTATATTTTTCTTCTAGAAACAGTTTAAAATTTCTTGTATTGAACGTCGATCTATTGGTGACTTGATAGAAATTTGCATTTGTTTTATAGTCAGACGAACATAGAACGAAATATAAAACTATGAGTTATGTTCCGGTCTAGTAGACATTCTAGTGTTGAAGATTATTTAGTTTAGAGGAAGTATCAATCAATTGAAATTATTTTTAAAATTAATATTCAGAATTCATCATATTTGTCGACGTGGTGCTTGTTGAGGTTGTGGTTGTAGATGATGTTGTACCTACAAAATGAACTTTATTTTACTTTTCTTCTGATTAAAAAGTGTCTTACTTGTGCTAGTTGGCGGAGTACTCGTGGTAGAAGTTGAAGTAGTTGTTGTTGTAGCTGAAATTAAAGACTGAGAATGTCTGGAGGATGTGTTGTGCGATAGCTCGTATTTATTCAGCTTTATAAATCTTGAATTCTTTAAAAATAATGTCAACACTGAGTAATACGTAGAATCTTTAGAGCACTGCTTGGAATAAAAACAGTAGCGCTTATTGTAAAAGAAGGCTTTAGAAAAATTCAAATTTGTTGACTGATATTTTGTTACGATTGCGAAAACACAGGAACATAATTATAAGAGCTATGCTAGTTTGTTCTCTCTGTCAATGAAATTTCAACTGAATATTGTAGATCTGTAAAAAAAAACGTTGCTCTTCCATAGTATGGTTCCTTAGTTGTTGAACTCGTCGTTGTTATTGTTGTTGCCGTAGTAACTGTTGTGGTTGCACCAGATGTTCGTGCTATCATTAAATATTTTATATGAGATCGCAACATATTTGTAAACAAACATACGTAGTAATAAGGCAAGTACAAGAGCTGTAATTTCACCAATTACATGAATCGTGATTGTTGCCAAATGAATAGGCACACTGATCTGTGACAAATGTTTAGACTGTAATAGAAAATAGAAAAATATTTTTTCTTCACATCATGTTGCAAGATAATGAATATTCTAACGAGGGAATATACCTAACTGTCCAATCGCTTTTGAGCCAGAACGATGAGCATCATGTAGATCCCAGTGAGCTATGAATACCCTGAAAAGAGTTCGGGCTGCTAGCGTATTACTGACGAGATAATGCATTTTTAAGATATTCTTTAACAAAATGCCGTGGTCCCCCCTCAGGAGCAGAAAAAAAAAACTGAGTTTCTAATTCCGACTTGAAACTTGGCACAGAAACAGGTCTAGGTGAGAGTAGTTTTTCTTGAAAGTTTCAGGTCTTTTGGTTGTTCCTGTTCAGAATTAAATACATTGGAACACCTGTCGGGAGTATACGAGCGATGAAAAAATATGTTTTTTAGCCATACCCTAGGATAGGAACAACCAAAAGACCTGAAAATTTTACAATAAACTACTCTCATTAAAGCCTATTTTCATACAAACTTTCAAGTCGGAATTAGAAACTCAGTTTTTTTTTCTGTTCCTGAGAGGGTCCACGGCATTTTGCTAAAGAATATCGTAAAAATGCATTATCTCGTCAGTAATACGCTAGCAGCCCGAACTCTTTTCAGGGTATTCATAGCTCACTGGGATCTACATGATGCTCATCGTTCTGGCTCAAAAGCGATTGAACAGTTGAATATGTTCCCTCGTAAGATTCGCTCACAATTAAATAATATTTCAAATCTATATTGAGTTTTTGCTGTGAAATAGATCTCCGACCCAAGTGGGAAACTTGTTGAAAATTGAGAAAAAGAACACTAATGATAGCTTATCTCTTACCTGTTCAACTCCAACTTTACTCATAGTGTTGGTATTCCTTATTCCTTCAATAGTTATGTGAAAATGATGGATTACTTTTATTATTGAGCGAATCTATCTTTTTATCTTAATCACGCAATCGAGATAATACTTGTTCATTAGAAATTTGAATATCTATTCTCAATACACAAGGTTGATTTAATTTATTTAAGTATTGCCATAATTTTAAAATAAACCACTCTAAAATTTCATGAGACGCATTGTCTTGCAAGTAAAATTACTAAGTTATGATAACAAGAACATCATGCGAAAAAAACTCAACATTAAATAGATTTTTAAATTTCTCGTGCTAAATCAGACAAACATCGATATATTCAGATTTTAACAACTAGCTATAACCCTAAGAGATATTACTCATCATCGTCTGGTTATGAAATAAAGTTTGAACCAGTAATGAAAGTCTAGTTTATACTCCTATATCTATGTTTCAGAACGATTAAATCAGCAGCTTACATATTCTCTGTAAAAATAAT
>OENM01000358.1:43746-57261 GCA_900239745.1 Rotaria magnacalcarata | reverse complement strand
GGGGGGGGGGACCGGGGGATGGGTCCAAATTTCTACCCTATATACTTCAACACTCCTTTCAGATCGTGTTTCACAAAAAAAGCACATCGAAATCGATGGAGATATTCTGTGCCTGAAATAAATGCATTTAAACAACAGAATTCGATATATCTCTTTCGATTTTTTGTTGATATTTATTTTTACAGAAAAATACATCTTCGTAGAAAACAGATCTTCCAATTAGGTTAGATCTGTGAATTTTTCTCTAATATATTTTTATACAAATCATCTCTCGAAGATACACAGAAGCTTCGTAGTGAGATTTTTCAAGTGGCAGATTGTTTCAGTAAAACACAAGCTTAATCGTAAGTCTGATGTCTAATAAATATAAATATACGAAATATAAAGTCAAGTTCATGATTAGGAATATGCATATTTTTTCGGTAGTGAATAAAAAAACCTAACTTGAAATAATAATATTCCTATGTTTCGATTAGAACACTGAAATTTATTCAGAAGTTGTTTCACAAAAAGAAGAATTCAATCTAATGTGGGGCTCTTTTTAAAGCACAACAAATCTTCATAAAGACCGATTTACCTATGCCAATAGTCTGTAACCTGTATGCACCAATTCTACAGACATCCTTTCCAATTAGCATAGAGATCAAAGAATTCAATTCTTACAAACATTTTAACATTGCACGAATTCCCCTCGTTTAGAAATCATTGTACGTCATATTAGTATCTATATTATCTTCAACAAATTAAGATAAAAAACGAACGCTAAACATGATATTACAAGCCTAAAATTTTAACACATCTTCATTCTTCTACTAAGATTGATATTAAACAAAGATAACCATTACTCACCTTGTGCATACTCATACACTTGTTATTTGATATACGTTAACTATCTAGGATAGAAGTTTAATGGCTTCTTCAAGGCGACAAAATATCTCTTGTGCAACATGCGGCAAAACAGCAGGTATATTTACATGTCGTGGATGTTCAGAGAATTTTTGCTTACCTCATACGAATGATCATCGAGCAGCTATTGAAAAACAAATGGATCATATTACTCGTATTCATGATCAATTCAAACAAGCAATATCAGGACCATCGACGGAAGAATTTCAGCAATCGCTTATGCAACAAATTGGACGTTGGGAACAAGAGTCCATTCGTAAAATTCAAGAAGTAGCTAATGATACTCGACAAAAATTATCAATTATTGTTCGAGATCGTACAGAAAATATTAAAGACAAAGTAGCACAAATTACAGCACAATTAAAACGAGCTCGTCAAGATGGGGAATTTTTTGAAAACGATTTAAAAGAATGGTCAGACAAACTTAAAAAATTTCAACCACTTCTTACTAAACAACAAAAAATAAAAGTAAATGTTGATAAAAATTCCATTCCGTTTATTTCAAAAATTTCACTCCATGATTTATCAAATGACAGTATTTTACAATCACTGACTGATCCATCATATGAAACAAATTATGACGATGATATTCAAGATGAATGTGAAGATTATTCAGATATAAAAGAACAAGCTGAATATTCCGATGGTGAACATTCAATTCGCTTTAAAATTGATCAATATGATCGAAACAGTTTGATTCTATTTGGAATTACATCAAAAGATGCTTCCGACATAACAAATCCATTTGATAATCCAACACTTTACGGTTGGACAGGAGAAAATGGTGTTTATCGTGCTGGTGAGCTATATCAAAATTATCGTGGGTACAAAAGTGATATTCAAACAGATGATATATTTATGCTTGGAATTAATTGTGATCGGGAAATAATTACTTTAACCAATGAACGAACGCGTCAACGATATGAATTAGGAATTGATACAACGAAGTGTCCATTGCCATGGCAACCAAGTGTTCGTTTTTTTGTTAATCAAGAATAATTATGAGATTTTGTTTTTCTGAGAATTTCTCTGTGACTTCGTTTAGAAAACTTGTTATTGAATTAAATAACAATATTTAGTTTTTTTTTTCTGTAGCATTGCGTATTATATTGAAAATAAAAGAAAATAATAATTTTATAATGAAATTCTGTTTTCATGTTTTCGGTCTACTAATAAGAATTATCATCAAATTGATTCGATGAATAATTCAATAGAAAAACATTACTATTTAATTTCATAACCAATTCAAAGATAAGTTTTCGGTAAAAATTATCTCGCAACCGGCTATTAAACCGTGACCATGACAATTCTCTCCTAATAAAATATGAACATACTCGATGAAATTCATTTTTAAGTACGAAAGATGTTTCGATATGTTTTCAAGTGAATACAGAACAAAATATTCTCAGAAACCCTTCGGTTTAGTCAAAAATCAAAATTCATAGTAGATAGCAGAATGATAGCTAAACAAATTATTTAGGATGTCTTCTTTTATGGAAATATTGGCATAGAGAAAAGAGCTATGCGAAAGAAACATTAAGCAAAATATCACGGAAGTTTGCGTTTCATTTTCGTTGAGACATTTGCTAACAAGAGTAATGTTTCTTTAGGATGATGATAATGACTTTTTTTGTCATGATTTTTATCATTAATCATTTATGTTATTCTTTATTAAATTCGTTATTTTACGGAGCATAGTTTAGCAAGTTAATGAATCAATACTATAATCTATCGAAGAAATTCATCTTGCAGTGATTGCTGTTACTAAACGGTTACATTGATCGTAAACGAAAAAATTTCATAAAGTAACAGAAATATGATATCTACTATTTGATTAGGTAAAGTTTACATTTGCAATAGCAGTAAAATGATTGTCAAGGATCAACCAAATTATCATAAAGCACACACATAAGCTTTTAATATTAATACAATATAAAAGTTTAACCACCAGCGATATTTAGAATATATATAAAGCTGAACCCAAATGATAACTTTCCTATCAGGCAGGAAAATTTTTCATTATTATCTAAAAACAACTGATCGAATCAATCTGTTCTCAAATATTTGTGCATTGGGATTTTATATACGAGTTCCAGATTCAATGTAGTGCAAGAATATATATCACTCAAAAGGGTCATGCATTTAAAAATTAAAATGTCACAAAAGGATCAATGCAAGTAATTAGATCGTTATTACATTACGGATGTGGGCTAATTCGAATCAGGTCGATGTATAAACAAATAAACGATTATCGTGAGGATCATAGAAACGAAATTTCCTTTTGAAAATTCAAGAAGGCACCATTTTATTTTTCTATCTGACTGTACTCGTTTGAATTGAATGTTTAATCAATATGATATTCCATTCATAATTATATTTGATTAATGATAAGTACATATGATGCACTAAATTTAGCATAGTAATATAAAGCATGTAAATTATAGAATATTAGCAAATGAAAAAACAAAGTTACTTACATGATTAGTTATGCCATTATTTTATTGATTTTTATGTCTCAACAATGAAAGTTCAACAGAGAAAAAAAGTCGACTTATTTGATAATTCTATTATTAGTTAGAATTCGTATGCAAGTCAAAAGTTTTAGACTGGGACTTAGCTCAGCCTTTTTTTTGTATCAAACATAAATTCTTGTGTCAATGAAACTCTACTGTGGACTTTACAACTGCACAGCAGAATTTATTTGCTATTACTTGTAGAGTATGGCATACTTCAGAGTTTGATTAATGAATGATTTAGCGTATTCGATGATCAAGTTTCAGTAGATATTGTAGATCATGTTTTTGGTTAAACTTGACGTGAAATGAATGAGTCAACATGACAACGTAAACATACTATTTTAATCTTATCTACGTGTTGATTTAAATGTATTTGATTTTTTATGATATCATGAGCATTTTAAATTCGGCTAAAAATGATAAGTTTTCAGTTATTTGTTTTGTTTCATTGATTTCATTTTATGATCAACAGATTTCAGAAAATCTCTATTAGAACTATGTCAGTATTTTAACATCGGTGATTGGATTTTGGTGAATTGTGAAAAGAATATTATTGATCTCTTGACTAAATTTGTTTTATGATTTAAATAAAAGCTTAAATTTGGCGTAAACAACGATGAAAACTATCATTTTTTACACATTCTCTCCTTGAAGTTAATTGTTTTATACCTTCATTTAATAAGATTTCTGGAATTTTTTCGAACTTTCCTACGAGCTCTGAAATGTTGTTATTAAACAAAATCATTTCTTCAATCCATTCGGTTAACTACAATGACAAATGACAGTAGAACATTTGATTATTCCTACACAAGGAGATATGAACTTTGCTTCGTTTTTCTGTGACATGTGTCAGATAAAGCTTCACTTTTCGTATATCAGTAATCTATGCGCACACATTGTCAAATATTTACCTACCTTTCTTCGCACAAAGCCCTATCTTTGTAAGTGTTAGTTTGGTAAAGAGAGAAATACATCGGCATAATCGGAACACTTTCGTTTTGTATTGCGAAATAAAATTCTTACATTACATTTTCAATGTTCAATAGATACATGTGGAATCTATTTTATATATTTGTATTCATTATAACCAGTGGTTCAGGAGCATTCGAAGATAATAGAGTAAGTTATAACATTCGCTAAAACTTGTTTTAATTTGTGAATGGATAAAAATAAAACTAATGAAGTTTATCTTACTGAAGAAAAAGTTGACCTCGGTCGTCATAATAACTCAACTGAAATGACCTCTTGAATTAAATTGCTCTCTAATAAATCGGTAGCACGACAATTACCTACGAAATTGATACGACACACATTGCTAGAACGATTACTAGTATTGCTACGCTTAGAGAAACCCTAGCAAAAAATCTATCTTTGTTGACTTGAAAACACTCAATCTACTTTTCAACAAGGGACGAATTTCCAAACATGTTCGAATTCCATTGATAATTAACAAACAGCAGGAATTCTTTTGTGTTCTCTTGGTTTAATAAATAATAGCTTGATTGAGATGATAGACGAAAATATTATACAAACATTTAGATTATTGAATAAATGTTCAATTATCTACTTTTTCACTTAGATCTATCAATAGCAAGTCTTTAAAAAAATATCTGACTGAAAAATAGTTCTATAATAGTGCTTGATTCGTGTAGTAAATTCAGATTATTATCTGATGGCATACTTTTGCTACGACTTATGTTTTACCTCTTTTTCAGCCGTACAAACAACCGAATGATCCTTCCACTCGTTTTCAATCACCGCCTCCCTTCAACGAATCTTATCAATTCATTGTTTTAACCGGCGGAAAAGTTTATGGACTTCCAACGAACTCGAATTCAGAAACCGAGTATACATGTACGCCAGAACGAAAAGATGTGGTTATTGCGAGCGGGAAAATATTGAGTATAATGGATCCATCGAAAACAACTGCATTCATAGATTCGATCCGAGATAGCAAGTTAACCATTCTGCCTATTTCGGTTCAAGACCACATCGTTATACCAGGACTTGTCGATGTTCATGTACATGCAATTGGAGGTGGCGGAGAACAAGGTTTGTTACCTGTGGTTTATCGTTTCATTGGTATTTTTCACGATGTGTTTCCAGAAAATTCAGACTAATCTCACTCATTGTTGCACTAAGGAGCGATGATCGGCAGTAGCACAATGCTTTGATTAGAGAAACAAAAGTTTCCTTGACGTTCTTTCTTTCAGGGCCGTATTCACGAACTCCTGAGAGTCGTTTATCACAATTGATCAATGGTGGACTGACAACCATTGTTGGAATATTGGGAACGGATGGCGTCACAAGAAGGTTAGTCAACTATTAAGATATTCTTTTCTAATAGCTTATTTGAACACTATCCAGAAGTTAAAGTCATTCACGCAGACCTTTTGATACTCCGTATTGGTTTTTGAAGAAATTCTTCAAGCTTTGATAGATTTTGAAAGCATTTCTAAATAAAATATTGTCTTTTGCTTTAGTCTTTCATCGTTGTTGCAAAAAATGAAAGTAAGTTCTTTGTATCAATAATTCTCAACTTGAGAAAAAATTCAAATTCAATAGCGAAATTTCTCCGTATTCAAGGATTCGTGTTCCTGAATATTTAAATGTTTCAGTATGGACAGCATAGAAAAAACTGTGATTTTCATTGAACACACCTCGTTTTGCTTTATTCGCTTTTAAATCCGTTTTGCTATTTCAGAGTCTCCAACACGATGGGCTTACAACATGGATGTGGACTGGTAGTTATCGTATTCCAATTGTTACACTCACCGGATCGCTTCAACAAGATGTACTCTTGATTGATAAAATTATAGGAGCTGGTGAACTAGCGTTGAGTGACCATCGATCAAGTTGGCCCTCAAAAGATGAACTCAAACAGTTACTCAGCGACGTACGAGTAGCCGGAATGCTAAGTGGCAAAGCAGGTGTAATTCATTTTCATATGGGTTCAGCTCCAACAAAAATTGATTTGCTTTGGCAAATTTTAAACGAAACAACCATTCCAATTCAACACATGTACTTGACTCATATGTCATCACGAGGAGATGCTCTTATTGAAGAGGCTAAAAAATGGATTCAAGTCGGTGGTATGTGCGATTTTACTGCCGATGCTGATGTTCTCAATGAAACTGCAACAGTCGAAACATTGAATAAATTTCGAGCAGAAAAATTACCATTGAAACAGATTTCAGTATCCAGTGATGCTTATGGGTATGCATATAATCTCACACTAAACTATAATCTATTGCTATAGGCCATTGGAAATTTCTTTTATCCATCCGGAAACAGTTTCGCCTTCAGATTGTTCTTGTTTTGTCTATGAGTTCAATTGTATTTATTGGCATGACAACGGAGCTGTTTTCAAAGCATACTGCGTTTGATTTTCTGAAAAGTATTGAAATTCCTTCAGCACAATTCAGGTTAATAGACAATTTAAGATAGATTACAGACTAGTGAAAATGATGACTTCATTCAATGGAAATAAAGAAAACGTAATAGAACAAATAGGATTCGATTCTTAGTGTAGTATAAGATTGTATCTGTACAGTACTCAATATTTTCAAATAAGTTTTATTTGATTTCCCTCCAGGTGATCCTTTCGAACAGTAGCATATGATTTAAGAAAATAGATGTAGACTAGTGTATTTTTTAGTCGAACTTAAATGTATATAGTTGAAAACAAAACACACTTTCTTGTTTAGATCATTTCCAGAATATGATTCATCAGGTCGCTTAGTTTCCTATAGCATGGGTCTTCCAGATTTAACTTTGAAGACAATACAAAATTTAGTATTGAAATATTCATGGCCTATCGCAGAAGCAATTCAATTTTCTACATCAAATCCGGCAACATACCTAAATTTGAAAGGAAAAGGATTTTTAGGTGAAGGTTATGATGCTGATGTTCTTGTTCTAAATGAAACAGATTTGACACCATTGTATGTCATTGGCAGAGGACAAATATTGAAAACACCAACTTGGGTTAAGCATGATATGTTCGAACAATTCAGTGGATAACTATGCATTCTTAATCGCTGATGTAAAAAAATTGCTATAACCGATGAACTCAAAATTGATAATTTCTAATAAAATTTCAGAAATCAAATTTGATATGATATCTTTCATAGTTGACTTGATCGCGATGGTGTGAAGTGAATACGAGAGTGTATAATAGAATGCGACTTTGCCAGTAGAGATTGGTGAAGTGCAGATAGATGTGCATATTTTATTTTGAAACTATTGAATGCCTATTGGAAGTCGTCATTTTTGCATTCCATTCCTGCTCATACATTGATTCACTCTTTCGTATGGGAAGGTTTTTCTTTATTATTTGATAAAATTTAGGGATTAAAAAAGCGATAGATATTAGTTTTTATTTGGCATTAGTGTAAAGAATTAAAATTCTAAATTATTTCGAAAGAACGTCTTGAATATACTGAAAAGCACTTTCCTGGTGATTCGAGTGTTTTCTCACGCTATGAGTATCTACTAAAATATGAGTTATTGAAGTTAAAAATAATACAGATATGCAGATATTCATTCATAAATCTCTTCGAATATAAAAAAGAAAGAAAAGAAAATGTTTGTAAGAGTATTTCTACATGTTATTAATGTTTAATTAGCGTGTGCAGTTCAATCATTTCTGCCGTAGCTATCATAGTCTTTGTATTAGATGACATCATACGTCCATCATTTATTTGCTGTCGACAACAATAATGATGTATTCTTTTCATAAATATCTTATAAAGATGTTTAAGAACAAGCTTCCAAACGATGAAATTCTAATACGAATTTATCGAAGTTTGTATGAATACAAGTCCTGAGCCAAAATCTAGAAGAAAATAATCCAACGCTTGCTGTTCCGTAGTTTTCAGTTCATTCGGAATTCTTTGTGTATAAACGTACAGAATCGATCCACCTGTGGAAAAGACAAGAGAAATTACGATTTCGAATAATAACATAATAGCTATTTGACGATATTTTGATGATAGTTGGATAATTCCACTGTCACTAGATGCGGGTTGAACTCGAAACTGTCGTAAATTTCTCAATGTCATCAAGCCAACGATTCCCATTCGCAATGGCAGTAGAAAACCAGTAAGTATCGTCGTAGAATAGCGCATGAAAACAAAATATATGCCAGAATCGAAGAATCATAAGCTAACACCAGGACCAAGCGATTGAGTATGGACAAAAAATCAAATGGGACAATAGTAAAGAAACCATAGAATAGTTGTTCCGCCGATTGTTCAGAAGGCTAAACGATGTGTACTTCGCAGTCTTGTTCGTGCATTACGAGAAGCAAGAAAATTTCGATCTATTGAAGCCAAAATGAGATAGGATGGTGGTATTATGATGAACACATTCAAAATATATGTTCGCAGCCGGCAATAGACCAGACTGAGTAGAGTCAGGTCGATACCAGTCGTGTATTGATACACAAATGGAACAAGGCTGGCCCATATTAACCCTTTGCGGCCGGACGTATCCAAGTGAAAACATTTTCCTGCAGGGGAGCACGTCATTTTTCAAATAGCCGGCCGGAAAGGGTTAAAAGAATATTGGAAATGTTGAATGCAGTAAAATAGATGGAACCGGGATTCTTACGCATTGATTCCTTTCCAAAGACACGGAGAAGAAAAAGTTCACTAATACTTCCCAGAATAATTAGTATTGGTTCACCAATTTTGTAAAAATTCATTCCGACCATCTGATACATGATTACAGTGTCCATCGATCACATCGTATATATTTGAGTTGTCGATTGAAAATAATGTCTGTCCTTGATCAGAAATCTAAATTGTAATCGTAGAGAATAGATCTATGTCAATTCAGTTTCACGTGAATTAATGCGATGGTTAATTTAGAGACTTTTCAGTTTGATGTACTTGGACTATCTTAAGAGGATTCAATGAAATTCGAATGGAGAATGCAAGTTGTATAATCAGCACTATAGAAGGATAAAACGATGTGATCATTGAAATAAAACCCTTCATTTTATATATATTCCTTCAGGATAGAGTCTTGTTATGACAACATGGGTAACTGATATTTACGTCGTATAAATAATCTTTCTTGTTATCAAAGTAATTTACATGATGTCAGAAACATCCTATGGTTAGAACCCAACAGGAGATAATTATAATGTTGTCTCGGTTCGTTCGATTATCAAACGACAAAAGACAAAGATGAATGAGGGTGATTCAATATGAGGTACTCGATATTACATATTGATTGTATTTCTTCTTGTTAATATCTAAAAAACAGCTAGAACTTAATGTGTTGCACTGATATTGTTGTCAAACAAGTGTCATTGGACTTATAAATACAATGAACTTGATATAATATGTTGCTTTTATTCTATAAATATAACTCACTTTGTTAACAACTTGTTAAAACTTTCACGATTGTTCCAATTTATTTTTAGAGTCGTAAAAGTATGCTTTATTTCATACCTTTGTCTGATTGTAATCAAATAGAATGCTTCCTTTTATTATCTACTTAATATCGGTGTTGTTAAACGCAACATCCAATAAGCTTCTATCTTTTCACGCTTCTAGCTCAAGATTGTTAATGAGAGAAACTATTTGAAAACATCGTTGCTCTACTATTATATCATACTGCAAACTTCTAATGCAGACAGCGATTGTATCTCATACTATCCAAGAGAGTTCTTCCTTCCTTTTTTGTATTAACCCATCTATTTGATTCGTTTTCTGTCAAATATAATATTAACAACTGAAAGTGCATGATTCCGTGCATAAGAAGCCGCATACTTACTTTCTTCATATGGTTAAATGAGATACAAAAAAGTTTCTATTTTTAATAAATTTCGACAGACGTCTTGAGCGAAATACCCGGAAGCATGCGTAGTGAAATCACAATTAGTTTTCTATTCGAAAACAATATGATATCTTGATGATATGTCTAATATCAATAAAGCAATATACTTGTGCAAATGCATGTGATAGAAGTTCAAAGCCTGTTCAATGATTATCACTAGTAACATTCACGAAGTTCTTATTCTATTCAAATTTGGCTTAAAGAAATATCTACGCGCTTATTTGAAGTTTCATGTTTTTTGACTAGGAGCATTTCATCAAAACATTTGTGTCCTTAACATCTTGAAATATTTTTACAGGTTAAGATTTAAAATTTAAAAAATACCTCTTCGCATATTTGCTCAAACCACGATGCTATATGTCAGTATCAGATAAGATGANCTTTTCGGAACTAATTAAATGATACACTATAAGGCAAACGCGTTTTATAAGATTATGTATCAATTATAATTCTACTTAGATTATCCGAAAATCATGTTTTTAATCACTTTTCTTACAATTAGAGTGTGAATATAAGATTCTTTTAGACAAGTCCTTAATCTTGGTACTTCTTGCACTATGTCTTAACCATGACTACTCATTTCAGCATGTCATTTATAACAAATACTATCTTGAATGTTGTACTAAGAGTATTCTTCTGTCAAGTTCAGATTCTGAGTAACGAAGAGATAAGAAAAATATCGAAACAATATATATCCTACAGTTATCGGAGTTATACTCAAGACAACTTGACTTGTTGATAAGCCGCATGGCTCTGTGGAAGTATATTTGTATGTCTTATCGACAAGCTGTCATTCTTCTCATAATATATTCAAAATTAAGGTGTTAATTATCTTTATCAATATGTTGGGCGTAATTTGTTTTATTCACCCTCGTTTAAATTAAACAGCATTCTCATTTCGCTGTTCTCTTCATTTCATAGCGAAATATTTTTAAATACATTGAATGCAACGCGTCAGCATTACTCGGTGATGTTTGACTACTTCCTACCAGTTTCACCATGAATTAAAAAAACAATTCTGCCAGTTTATTATGACAGGGGAAACCAAAAACCGATTCGATCGCGATAAGAGTTGAAAAGTTTCAATGATTTGCTCAATTGTCAACTACGACAAAAACAAAAATAGAAATAAACTTACCTTGAAAAATCCGCGAAAAATGAAAAAAAAGATCATAAAGGCGAACCGTAGTAAAGAAAAAAACAACAAGAGCACAGGTTGTGTTTATTTAAATGAAATGCATAAATCATGAAACAACTTCAAATTAAAAAATAAACTTGTCAGTCTGAAGTAGAAAAACCTAGTTTCCTGTAAACATGTTATAAAATAAACTTTCGATTAAAAGAAAAATAAGTTTTGTTTTTTCTTCGGTGGATTCACCTACGGTTGGCAAGACCGCTTATTTTTGATACCATATAAACAAACTAGAAATATAAAACCTATCGATTATAGTATTCTAAATCGTTCTATTAAAAAAAACGATTAAATCAAACAACTATGCTGCATACGATTCTATTGATAATAGGAACGATTTCCATCACTAATATTAAAGGTCTGTGAGAAAAGGCGCGCATCCTACGCTTATACTGGTGTTTAATTAATAGGTCAATGTACGGTCGAATTTTCATCCAGTTGTACAGTTCCCATTTGTGGAGTTTCCAATGGTGGAACCAATGGTAGCTGTTCAGGAGCGACACCTTGTTTCAATTTTTAGAGTGCTAATGAAACACTGCGCACTCCGCAAGTTCAATGCTCTCTATTCGATCTATGTGTTAGTGGAACTCGCTGTGCAACGAACACATCCATCTGCATCCTAAATAGCTGTTGCTCTCAACCTATTTGTATGCCTAGAGCTCTTAGCAGTGCTTGTGTTGCTTCAAACGCGAGTGCTACGGTCTATCCGCGTAAGTAAAACTTCCTAGAGAAGCAATCTACAATATTTCTTTATACTGTCAATGAGTGCTTTTAAAAAGATAATTGGTACAATATTCCAGCTACCTAGTAAATTAACTTCTGTCGATCATGTTAGATGTAATATTCATTGTTTGATTAGACAAAATCACAGCTGAAAATTACCTCAACATATAATTAGATAGTTGATTCAAATCTGTCAGACATAACCCTTACACTGTCGGCGTATTAAGTAGGCAAATGACAATCAATTGAGAACAGTTAATGCTTTGGTATTTGACTGCTCTCCGGGAAGCAGTCTATCACTGATATAACAGTAGTAATCTAGAAAAAACATGTTATATCACACAAACGAAGCTCAATAGTTTGTTGCGACAGAGAAAACAATGGCAGAAGAGCACTTCATGTTCTTCAATATTCGATCGACGTAAGAAACAGTAACTCCAATAGAGAGAACTCAAGAGATTATTACAATCGAGATTCAAATATATAATGTTTCTTTGAAGTTGTATGATAAAATATTAGGAGATTTATGAAAAACTAACCATTCCCTTCATGATATACGTGACAATTTGTCAAATTGTTTTTTTTTAAGCAACATATGTAACAACAACAACACCACCGACGTCGGGTGTAGCACCGGACAGTGCACTTGTACCTATTCGTCCACTCAGTGCATCAATTCGTCTTTGCAACAATGCTACATGGGATCCGAACTTCTCCATCATTAGTGGGGCCAATGGCACTGCGGGAAGCAATGCAACACTGTTTTCAACTACGCACGATCTTTTTGTAGACCAAAACAACACGATCTACATTGCTGATTACGGAAACTATCGAATTCAGAAATTTAATGCAAGCAATGCGATTGGAACAACAGTAGCTAGTACATCGCCATTCCAGCCCATTGCTATCTATGTCGATGGAGCTGGAACTATATATTCTTGTGAAGAAGCGGTATGCTTCTTTTTTTACTGTTGATGTAAAATTAGAATACAAATACTGATTTCTGTTTAGTTTGGTGATGTGAGCTATGGACGCATTCAGAAGTACACTCAAGGAAACATATATGGTATAACTCTTCTTGGGGGAGTAGGGCAGCGTGGAACAGCATTTAATCAACTTTCTGGATGTGGAGGTATATATGCTGATCGTCAAGGTTCGCTTTATATTTCAGATTCAAACAACCATCGGATTTTGCTATACAACACCACAATCGGTGCATTAGCGCTACTTGCTGGGACAAACGGCATCAGTGGCTCTCAAGCTGATCAGCTAAATTATCCTCGTTCAGTTTACGTAGATGAGAATCAAACAGTTTTTGTTTTAGACATA